>AVPN01000449.1:0-14713 GCA_000695325.1 Pleurobrachia bachei | reverse complement strand
ATCGGCCCGGTGAAGTTATTGAATGTTGCTCTATATTTTATACAATTGTACAACTATTTTTTGCACAGTTTGGTGGTCCAACATACAAGTTTTTTGGCTCAAAATCGATGATTTTCGACAAGTTTCAAAAATTTAATTTTTTTTCATCGATTTAAATTTTTTCATCGATAATTGACTATTTGGACGAAAGAAGGTGATGTACAACGCGGGAGTTAGTGAGTTTGTGATAGAAACACCTAAACACAAGTAAAATATCTATAAACCGACTGAAAACACCTAAAACACGTTTTTGTTAATTTTGTTAATTTTGTTAATCGTGTTAATGTTTCACCAAGTCCTTTGTTAATTAACAAAACATTAACAAAATTAACATGACCACCCCCCCTTTCTAATTGTTCGATAATATTCGTATTCGAACCTTTTTTATACCCATTTCTACACTACAGATATACCCTATTATACCCATTTCTACACACTACAGATACCCTTTGAGCTCACCTCCGATGTTCTGCGGGATTTCTTCCGTCATGCTGGCCAAGTTATTGAGTGTATGATCCTGACGGATCAAGAGGGACGTAGTAGGCGGTGTGCTACTGTTCGTATGGCCACTCAAATAGAGTGCGATAGGGCTATCAGTATCCTTTTTAGCTGACCATTTAGTACTTAGTAGAACTACTGTGGTTGGCTGTAGACTTATATCTCTCTCTTAATTTTAATATCCACTTTTTGGAATTTTAGAGCCGGTTTTGTCCGAAGCTCTATTAACATATTATTGGGTAACTTGTCATATGCCTCATCCTGGAAATCACAGTTTGATCGGGGCAATTGTGGGCGGGTTCTTCTACTACAATATTTACTACTGGTTAAACCTTCTCCTATATGCTCCCTATGCCTCTAAAAAGTACATTTCGTGTACCATCAGCTTCAAAAATACCAAACAGTAATTCCTATGTTATCATCATCTTATCATTTGATTCCATGAAGGTTAAAACGAACTGTGTTACATCTAACCATCCATTTCGTTCTTCTTAGGTCTTCCACTTCAAAAATTCTCTTGCTTGGTAATTTTCTTACACAGGTTACACACTGTGTAATACACAGCGATTCATTTTTATCCTGAATATCATATTTCCTGGTCTGTGGCAAACAATACCCCAAGAACATGACTACAATTATGGCCTTGCCTGGCGAGGAGCTGATAGGTGGATGATCTCAACTTTGGTTAACGCAATCTGTGATATCCAGTGATCAATACTCGACAATACTGCTTCTGTTTGAATATTATGTTTTAACACTGACAAGCGTCAAGACTCAAGCAATCATCTAAATTTATTTCTCTCTTATGCAGCCAACCACATTTTTACCGTGGTTTCCCCACATGATTCTAAACCACTTCTAAATTCTCCAATTCTCCAGTTGTTTCCTCTTAACTCCCCCTCCTCCAGACATGTTCCATAGGTCTCAACTGAAGGGATGTGAAATAGAGGTCCGATACGATGTCTAACTTGTACCCGCTATCATTATACAGGAACAATAAATGTCCTACAATATACATTAAGGAAAAATACATGTTCTACATCAATTAACTCCAATCCAGACTTTTTATTGTTTACTTTTCGTGTGAAGGATTTATTATATCCTAACTGTCAAACTTATTTAGTTTTTTACTGTAGTCAGTTTTTATCATTCCTCATTATAACTAATGTGTGGTATTCAGTGTGTGTACCCAGGCAGTGGTGTTTGGACTTTCAATTTTCATTGATAAGCGGATTTATTGTATCAAGCTTAAATTAATTTACCCCTCTATTCATATCATCACGTTCTATAAATATCTTGTTTTAACTTTTTGTAAATCTGAAGATTCTCTTGAGCAAAATATTCTAGAAACTAATCCCCATCCCTTTTCAGATAAGGCTGGCTTGTAGGCAGACAACTGTATGATTTGAGCACCAGGAAGTAAGCAGCAAACCAGAATGGACTGTTTTTAGAGACTAAATTTGTTTTAATAGAGGGGGGGGTGCAACCCCAAAAAAAACCAACCATACCCTGAGTTTCGGAAAAAGTTTGATTTTTTTTGATTTTTTTTTATTTTGATTTTTTTTGATTTTTTTTTATTTTTTTTGATTTTTATTGATTTTTTTTTATTTTTTTTGATTTTTAAATCAAAAAAGATCAAAAAAGATCAAAAAAAATCAAAAAGGATCAAAAAAGATCAAAAAAAATCAAAAAAAATCAAAAAAAATCAAAAAAAATCAAAAAAAATCAAACAAATTTCAAAACAAAAAAAATCAAAAAAAATCAACCATACCCTGAGTTTCGGAAAAAGTTTGATTTTTTTTGGGGTTGCACCCCCCCCAATAGACAATCATTTTATCTTATGACATCGAGATTTGTAATTCATTTTTAACCATCACCCGGTTTTTTAATCTAATCTATTTTATTGCAATTATGATTAACTTTTATACCAATTATATGAATCATTCCGTTAATTTTAATATTTTACCAAACAACAAAACCGACTTGTTCATCTCTCTGTGTACCGGGTCATGTGTGTACGGCGCGGCGCCCCCTCACCAATACAACCGACTGCCCGCGGCACTTGCGGGACAGTTTTGTGCGACGCGCGCGGCCTGTTGTTAAACACAGCGCTGACAAGGAACCCCTGCAGTACACACATGACCCTTCGGCCCGGAGAGAGGCAGGGGGACGATGAAATCATTGGACCGTTTGGGGGATATCGCGCCCCTAACTCCGTGGTTTGGTGTTCAGCCGCTTTTCCGGAGAGAGAGTTTGGTGAAAAAGGAAAACACGGTTGGTTCACGTGAACAAAATTAAAATGGTATCTCTCTCTCTCTCCTCATGCACACTTATATCACTGGCAAACTCTCTCTTTCACTTATTATCTTGTCAGGTAAACGAAATGCACCCCTTCATGTTTCAACTTGTTTCGGTCGATCAACCCTCTTCCGTCTTCTCGTTGGGTCCTCGCCCCTGGGAATGGATGGGTTAGGTTTAGTAGATCCCTTCGATTCCCTAATATACACCCCACATGATCTCTCACTCAACACGAGCCCATCTCCCTGGGCTCACCTGATATAAGTGTTCATGATGAACTGGAAGGTGGCCAGTTGCTGCCGACTGGGTGCCCGGATATAAGGAGGTGCTGGGAGAGGCCCAGACATGTGCATCTCTTCATCCAGTTCAAATGTGTCCGGCATCGTAACAGGGGAGGTGGGGTGGGCAGGGAAGTCACCCAGCGTGTCATGCATCTAGGAGGGATGGGGTTTAGAGAGGGATGTTACTGAAAACCACAAGGATTGTTTCTGAAGCGAATATTAAACTAACCAGGTGATGGTGAGAGATGTTCAGGTTGGACGCCTTCAATATCTCCTCCTCTACTCTGTTCAAATTGGGAACTTGCTGAAAGAAAAGGGGGTGAAAACACCGCTAAACCTCCCCCATCTAGTCACCCTAATTATTAGAAACACCCTAATTAAGTATCATTATCAGTTAATTACCCCAACATGTTGTACGTTGTTCAGGATGTTAGAGATGTGGTTGCTGTGAAGGCAGGTATTCTTCTCACTAGCCGGGGGAGGGGGAGGAGGGGGTGGTGGGGGCGGTTCGTGACACTTCTCAGGTTCAACAGGGGGTCCTACTGGTTCCAATCTCTCCTTCTTGTTGCTCAACTTTACAGGGTGAATACTCTCACTGATCTCGCTAACCACTGCCGCGGGCACCGGCTCCCTGGAGGAATAAAGAGTGTCAGTAAATTGTGGTTTACCAAGTTAAACTAAAAAGTGGTTGCACAAGTGGTTTGGCAAACTGAATAGTTTTAGACAAGTTTAGCCAATTTTGTTTACACTCACAGTTCAGGGAGGGGAGGTTGAGGTGGTGTAGCAGGGGGTACAGAGGCAGCCAGATCTTGTTGTTTCACTGGCTGTTGTTGTTGCAACTGAGTGTGGTCCAGCAGACTCAGATTGGCCAGTTGTTGCTGACTTAACAACAGCTGAATAGGGATATGTGGAGTTAGAGAAATGTAACACAAACACTCCCCCGAGGTAGTAGGACAAACAAGAAACTCCCCAGCTCTCTTTACCTGGTGGTTGGCTAGTAGTTGGGAGGTGTTGGGCATGGCCGGTGGTGCAGCAGGAGGGATATTAAACATGGCAGCACAGGAGGATTGGGCAGTTAAGAGCTGCTGAGTTGCTGCCAACTGCTGCTGTGAAGACAGTAGTTGGGCATTATTCAGGATCTGTTGGCTCTGATTTAACAGCTGCTGGTTACCCAGTAACTGTTGTTGTGTTGCCAGTAACTGCTGGGAATCCAACCTCTCCTTTAGTTTCACTCTAGCACTCTCACTCTCCTCAGTCTTTACCACCAGCCAGATCTTGCTGTTTCACTGGCTGTTGTTGTTGCAACTGAGTGTGGTCCAGCAGACTCAGATTGGCCAGTTGTTGCTGACTTAACAACAGCTGAATAGGGATATGTGGAGTTAGAGAAATGTAACACAAACACTCCCCCGAGGTAGTAGGACAAACAAGAAACTCCCCAGCTCTCTTTACCTGGTGGTTGGCTAGTAGTTGGGAGGTGTTGGGCATGGCCGGTGGTGCAGCAGGAGGGATATTAAACATGGCAGCACAGGAGGATTGGGCAGTTAAGAGCTGCTGAGTTGCTGCCAACTGCTGCTGTGAAGACAGTAGTTGGGCATTATTCAGGATCTGTTGGCTCTGATTTAACAGCTGCTGGTTACCCAGTAACTGTTGTTGTGTTGCCAGTAACTGCTGGGAATCCAACCTCTCCTTTAGTTTCACTCTAGCACTCTCACTCTCCTCAGTCTTTACCAGATTGTAATCATCCAGAGCATTCTGATACATCCCCAACTTCTCATAGGCACTAGCCCTCATTTGGAGGAATTTAGGGTGTTTGGGGTGAATGGCAAGACCCCTGTAACAGTCCTGTATTACGTCAGGCCACATCTGCAGTTTCATGTTACACCCCGTCCTGTTGAGCAACACGGTCAGTGTTAGTTGTTCAAAACTCTCACTGTCCAGGGATTCTATCAGTTGAAGCGCCTCACTGTACCGCTTAGCTGCCTCCTGGTAACGACCTGGGGACATGATACGGGGTGAAGTGGGGGTGAAATGAGAGGTGGGGTTCAATCAGTAGGAAATGTATCGATGTGGATGGTGATAAGAAATCAGTTGATGATTGTAAAAAGATATATCATGTAATATGTATATGTATAATCAGCCCCTATACCTGAGAAGAATGCTGTATCCCCGGTATATTTTACAGATAGAGCCTCCTTCACAGTACACAATAGAATACCCGTCACTAGATCAGCGTCCTCGGCCCTCAGACCAACCATGAAACAACGCAGTGGACAGGACAGTGCGAACTGGGCAACCTAAATAAGGGAGGAGAGGGGGTCAGAAGTGATGAAGGTTAGAAACACTTGAATGGGCGGGGGTGCTTAAGTGAGATAGAAGGAGGGGTTTTACTAACCTCTTTCCACTCGCTCTGAAAGACCTTTCTCCTACAGAGTCGTTTTAGTGAGGGTACATAACACCCATCAAGAGAGGTATAGGTAAAGAGGCTGGCCACCCTAGCAGCTTGGTGGGCTGATTCATTGGCAATGGTCCCCAGCTCTGTACTACTCTCACTCCCACTCCCGATACCGTCCCTACACACTCTGTCCAGGGCCGCTACTGCAATGATCTCAGGGACACCAGTATCCTCTAGAAACTCTCGATAGTCGTTCACACCATCTCCCCTCTCCTGTGGAGTTGGGTACATTAAACGGTAGTAGCACTGCCACATCTGTTATACATCTAGCAGGTGGGAGGATCTTTTAACACAAAAGAGAACGGTACGACAGACCTGTGAAAGGTTTTGATCCCTCCCTCCTCTCTTACCTCTGCATCCTTGGCTCCAGCAGTAAGCAGTAGTTCAATGAACTGCAGAGCGACATCAAAACAGAGATGAATAGAAGCTTGGTTCCTCACTATCTCAACTAATGAGTCAACAATGGCAGTGACTGCTCCCAAACCCACAAGGTACCTACAGAGAAGAAAGAGTGTGACTCTAGCAAGTGCTGGAATGGTTTACTTGTGATAGAAGCGCGCGCCAAAAACTAGTGATCGAACACAACCCCACATATCCTCCCTCTCACCCGGTATCACCCCCGGCAATTACTTGATTATTTGGCGGTTGAACATGGCGGTGGTTAGGGTGTTAGAAAGGGTTTTAACTGCCTCCTTCCAGGTGAGCCAGCTACCTCGGGAGTGGGATTGTCGCATACAGAGGTGCACCAGACAGGGGTACACTTGGGCATCGTGTAGACCCTGGGAGGAGGGGTGGGGTTAGGATGGTTTAATGCTGGAGAGAGGCCCAGGGGAAGAGTTGAAGTAGGAGAGGTTAGGAATTAAAAGAGTTAAAGAATACCTGAACTAATTCCATTGATCCAATAGCGATATGTGAGAGAGCCTGACACGCAATCTCCCTCGTTCTTTCCCTCTTGTTATGTAGTAGAAACCTCAGCCGGGGAAGGGCCCTACAAGACAGTGCCGCGTACTGAAAGAGATGTGGTGTGGGGTGTTATAGAGAAGTGACTGATTTGAGAATGGCAGGATAGAGCAGCATGAGAACCCAAACCTTTTTCTGTTCAAGGTTTCCGTTAGTGAATATGGCAGAGAGAGCCTCTAGTGCAACACACGTTACATCATCACTAGAGTGCATCAGCAGCTTCACTAACGTGTCACCTGGGGGTAGGGTAGATATAGGGAAATTGGGACATTTAGTTTTGGAAATCAGCGGGTAGAAGACTAAATGACCTGCACTATTCAAACATGTATTTTTACAGACAACTTCAAATGTGCTGTTTAACTTCCTCCTAGAACCATTGTTGACATCATATCGACAGAGTCTAAGACACCACTCCCTAACTTACATGCCCCTGAGTCGAGAACCTCCTTGATACTAAGTTTGCACATGTACATAACACCCCAACACGCATCCCTTAGTACCGCCTCGTTGTTACTCTTTATCAACTTGGCCAGCCTAGGTAGACACTCTTTAACCTGGGGGCACAGGAGAGAGGGGTGTTATTGATTAGAATTGGCACAGGAGAGAAGGGTGTTATTGATTAGAATTGGCACAGGGGAGAGGGGTGTTATTGATTAGGATTGGAGAGAGGGGTGTTATTGATTAGAACTCGAAGGAGAGAGGGGTGTTATTGATTAGGGAGGAGAGAGGGGTGTTATTGATTAGGGATGAGAGAGGGCCGGGTGTTATTGATTAGAATTGGCACAGGAGAGAGGGGTGTTATTGATTAGAATTGGGGGAGAGAGGGGTGTTATTGATTAGGATTGGGACTTGGGAAGAGAGAGAGGGGTGTTATTGATTAGAATTTAAGTTGAAATGAACGAATTTACTCATTGTCACGAAATGTATCGTACTGGAAACGAACCGTAAAATACAAGTCTAAGTCAAGTAACTCACAATTTCGAAAGAGTCTGTGTATTGGCAAAGGTTTGAGAGAAGCCAGGTGGCTGTTTTTATCAGAGACTGTTCCGAAGTGTTGTTTGGTTTGTTACTTTCACACAGTGAATCTGGGATATGACTCGGGTTAGATTGGGTTAATGTTACAGTTGGTTAGAAAACTAGGAATGTATCTCACCTAAAAGTCGAAGAAGGGGAGCTAGGGCACCAGCATGTAACACACAGGAACAGTTCTCACAGGCGATATTAGCTAACAACCATGCTGCCTGAAACACAGAGTGTGATGTTTATACCGCAAAGTTATTCGTGTGATCAACTTGCTATTCAGACTTACATGATCCTGTAGGTCGATACTGGGAGATTCCAAGAGAAGTGTTGCTATAGGAACCACTCCTGCATCAATAACAGCCCGGGTGTTATCTGCTGAGCCAGCACTGATATTAGCTAGAGCGTTAGCACTCTCACTCTGTAACTTCTGGTCCTCTATGTGGGTGAGAAAAGAAGCCAGGAGGGGCACCGCACCTGCCTTCACAACTGCATCAATCACCTGATCACTGTCCCATTCTAACTCCTTAGCTGGTGCTCGGAGGATTTTACTAACTTTGGAGGTCCCTCGAAATAACCTCCGCGAATCTTTTGACCTGCAGAGAAAGAGGAATGGTAAAAAGTGATAAAAAGTATCACCCTCAAATCCCAACGACAACAGCTACCACAATCCCCTCCCTCCCAAATATTTTCGCCTCCCTCTTTCTCACCTCAGATCCTCCATAATCTGGTTGATTCGTTTTCGAAGTGCTCTGCTTTTAGTTGGCATCTTGTCGCTCAAGTAATTTCCATCAACTATAATTGTCACTATCAGGAAGTATACAAGTTAGTTTGGGACTTAACTGTGTGATTAAGAGAATCGAGTAAACACAATAGAAAATATTCCCATTAAAAACGTGCAACAAAGTAAAAAACATTCAAAACACTATACATTTAACAATTCTTAGTCCGATGCAACCGGCCGATCATAAACATCAATCTGCTCTCCAGATGTATAGCTATTGTCCGCTAATATTTTCAGCATTTTTGCAGCACTTTCATCAGTCGCTATCCAGGGTTCGGATTGGAAGAATTGTCGGATAGAATCGGAGTGGGTGTTTTTAGTTATATCATCTGTCATGTCTGACTTCATGGGACCTGGAGACCAGTTTAGGACCCGGATATCAGGATTCTCAGCTGCTAGCACCTGAGGGGAGAGGGAGAAGTAATGAACCAAATAAAAGCAACTGAACAAAGTTTCAAATAGAGATGAAAGACTAAAAAGGGTTAGCTGATAGTTAACTAGTGAGTTTCAAATAGAGATGAAACAAACATGTGTAGAAATGGATAGATGCTGTTTATATTAGCTAGCTGTTTGAATCTTACCTTATAGGCCATCATCCTTGCTGCTTTGATGGTACAATAGAATCCCAGAGAAGGCATTGGTTGGAGGGATGCGAGACTACTAGTATTAACACACACCCTCCTCTCTACCCACTGGAACCTCTCTAGAAACACACTGGTCAGTACTTGGAATGATATCATGTTCAGGAACATGTAGTTGTCCATGTATTCCACATCTCTAAACTCTGCCATCTTGTGCCCTGCATTATTGACTGTTGCGTGGTTGTTTATCAGCACTGCCTCCTCGTACTTTATATCCGGTGCTATATCACATATATCCCCACACCTCCCCTCTAGACCCTCACGGGCACTAAAGTCCACGGATATGGGGAGTACAGCTGCTTTGAACCCCTCAGTAGCACGCTTCACCTCATCCACTCGGCGAGACACAGCGATAATAGTGGCGGAGTCAGAGTGAAGGATGTCTAGTTGGCGGAGAATGGCCGAACCAAAGGCGCCACCTGCCCCTGTCTAGGGGCTAAAGAAGGTTTAGAGATTAGGGTCGAGTTGTTAGGGAACAATATATAGAATTATACACGATACTGCAGTTGTATTGGTTAATAATTGAATTGAAATAAATTTAGAATTAAAGAATTGTATAAAATGGAGATTTAAAAACAACTGTTGGCTAAAAATAAACACGGCCTAAGCTCTTCTTGTTCAATGTTCAGACCCGTTCTTTCAGACACATGGCTATTGGCTATATTCTAACTTCCTATCTCTCTACAACAGGGCAGCAATAGTAGCATTACGTTTCAGACTGTTAACATTAACAAAACCCTGGCACCCAGCCACTGGACATCTAACATTGATAGATCTAGTGTTCTTTATATGGGACAGGATGGCAGGTTTATCATATGTGTGCCCACACTGGTTCTCTACAGGATCGACCATAAGTTGTAGGGTTATGGGACACTTTAGAGATTGGGTAGCCATGGCAAGGGCTATACCATCTTCCTCTAACTGAGCGTCTAGTTGCTGGTTGGTTGTGGTGTGGGTTTGGGCAGGAGTCACTGCACCCAACACTGCAGCCTGGAAGGAAGGGGAGTTAGAACTGGGTCACAATTGTTCAGACGTTCATTTGTACGCTGGTACGAGAAGTACAAAAGTAAAGCAAGTTGGATAAATCTATAAGTGTTACCAGTTGCCAGGTGTGCAGATGGGGAGGTTGACATGTATTACCTGAGGTTCTGGTTCCTCTGCCACTGCCTGCTCATATGACTCCACATAAGAGCTGCCTAATGACGTCACTGCGTGGGTGTCTGATATCCCGAGCAGTGCTTTACTCTTGGCAAAGTTGATAGCTTTCTTCTGAGACTCCAGCCTGTACTGGATACCTGGAGAGAAGGAAGTAAGAGTTGTTAGAAAACCTGGGGGAGGTAAGAGTTGTTAGAAAACCTGGGTATCTTTCTTGGAAAAGGTTCCCCCACTGAGGTTCAGTGCGGCACGTACGTTGTAGTTCTTTGTATACGTTCTGTAGCTCCTCTACATCCATATCTTGTTCAACCATTACCTCCATCATCTGTTTCTGAAACAAAAGAATGGGGTTGGGAATGACTAATGAGTTAGGAGGGAGTGTGTTAGGAGGTGAGGTTATGTAGGAAGAAGTACCAGGTAACAGGTGGGTACCAGATAGACGAGGAATAATATCATAGTTACTAGAGGGTGACATTGGGCAAGAGGTTGTCAGGTTATCCTGCTGTCTCACTAACCTGTTCCTGTAGGGCAGTTGTTATCCTGTTGACTCCCATTGTCTGCTGGTTACTGTCCATGATCCCCAGGTGTGTGGATATTGTCTTTCTGTGCATGGCTAGAATAAGTAGGGGGTTAGAATTTAATATGTGTGAGAGAGGGCAGGTGTCTGGTGTAGCGTGCAGTAGTGATGAGAGTAGTGATCATTCTAGAGGGACGATTATCCATGTGATCATGGTTCAGGGAAAGCAGGGTAGGAGCATAAATACTTCATTCTAGCTTTAAAATTATTTCATAGTCAAATCTGAATCTTATGATACACATTGAACTCTGATCAAAACCAACAAAAAATCGAATAAATTAACAAAATGCCTCTAATCCCCCAGTGGTATTTCACTCGATATGATATCGTCTGTGACAGTGGTACATTCTATCTCCTGTACCTCCCCACTGAGATATCCATCAGTTAACATTGATACCAGGGAACCTAGAGGGTTCATCTCTTCTGTCTCACACGACACTACATCAACAACATCATTATCCCACTCCCCTCCACGTGATGATACGTCTAACTAACCTGGTCCTGTAGTGCAGTTGTTATCCTGTTGACTCCCATCGTCTGCTGGTTACTGTCCATGATCCCCAGGTGTGTTGATATTGTCTTTCTGTGCATGGCTATAATAGGTAGGGGGTTAGAATAGTGTATGTGTGAGAGAGGGCAGGTGTAGTGGAACATTCTAGAGGGACGATCATAATTTATGTAGAAAGAGCTCTTGGGCGAGGAGGGGAGGAACAAAAACAAATAACAATTCATTCTAGCTATTTCTAGCTATTTCATAGTCAAATCTGAATTTTATGATACACATTGAACTCTGATCAAAACCAACAAAAAATCGAATAAATTAACAAAATGCCTCTAATCCCCCAGTGGTATTTCACTCGATATGATGTCCTCTGTGACAGTGGTACATTCTATCTCCTGTACCTCCCCACTGAGATACCCATCTGTTAACATTGATACCAGGGACCCTAGCGGGTTCATCTCCTCTGTCTCACACGACACTACATCAACAACATCACTATCCCACTCACTCCCTCCGGTGTTATAGTCTTCCTGTTTATTACCCGTTTATCTCTCTGCTCCCCCTTCAGACCGTGCATCACCCCAATATGTTTCTTAACAACTGCAGCAGACCAAGCTGCAAACTTACACACTGCACACTCGTATCGTGTCTGTTTGAAGTGTCTGGAGGCAGCATGTTTCTTCAAATCGTGGGCTGAGGAGGCGGAATAGGTGCAATGTTTGCAACTGTACCTTTTCAAGTTCATGTGTATAGCCTCAACATGTCTGGTTAGGGATCCCAGCTGGGTGAATGCTTTAGGACACTGTTTACAGGTGTATTTACTATTATCGTGTACTGTCTTTATGTGTTGTAACAAGTAGTCCCTTCTGGAGTACTCCTTATCGCAGTGCTCACAGCGGTGGTGTCGCTGTTGCCCTATGTGAATGTTCAGAATGTGTCTTTTTAGGTTGGCAGCATTGGTAAAGGATTTCTCACACTGGTTACATTTGGCAACACCTCGAAGTTTTCTTGGTTTGTAGATAGATTCCTTACTTAGATAGTCCTCTTTGCTGAGCTCTACATAAGTTTTTCGACGGATGAAGGGACCAAACTTAGGGTCTGTCAGACAGCTACCATTTGTAGGTCTCTAGAGGGGAGATACTCGTAATTTCAGAAAGTGCAATACAGATAGATAGTTAAAGGGAAGAAATACACACCTGTTCGAATGTCTTGACCTGTCTGAAGACCAGGGATTTGATAGGGATATGTTGGTTAGTTAGATAAGTCAGTTCTGATTGGGGAAGTTGAAGAATGGGAGTTATCTTTGTGCCACTGTCGTCCTCTTTACTGGCGTGTGGAGGCTCCTCCTTTGGTAAATTACCCTGATCCTACAAATATAAACAGGGTGGTAAAAACAAAATCAATCATTGTTAATAATCTAAGTTGTACTCCACTGTTTTACCAACCTCTTTCTGTGGTACAGTAGCAGTGTAAAGTGAATCCTCTGGTACAATCTGCAGTTCCATGGGTGTCATGACTCCTTCATCGGAGGGGAGTTGCAGAGTCACAACACCAGAGTCTGATTTGTTAGAAAGTAGTGCAGAGAACTGTTCGTGAGTTAGGGTGATGTTACCAAGTGACTCGTTTTGTAACCCCACAATCCTCATTTGGTTAACAGGTTGATCAGCCTGCAAGTTTTCTGGAACCCAGTTTACCTGTTCTTTGCTCTCAACCTATGGTAGAAAGCAACATTTTATAACATATGGGCCGATCAAGGTTGGAAAGATTGGGCTTTGAGGTGTTGTTCTTTACGTACTGTCGCTTGGGGTATAAGTTGAAAGATAGTTTCATTCTGAGAGGGTCCAGGAGCTTCATCATGTTGTACTTTCTGAGCCATCTACTATAAAATAAATGCTTGAGATGTAGTCCACGGATTTTTGAAGAAATACGATTTACGGAGTCAGTTAAAGACAGTTAGGAAACTAAGGACGAATATTAAGGTGATTCAAAGGCAGTCAAGACATATTCTTATCCAGTCATGTCTTTATTCATCGCGCCTTGGATGATTTTGAGGCTTTGGTGGTTCAAAACGCTACCCTTGATCAGCTAACTGGCGTCAAATCAGTTCCAACACACTTTTTGAGAACGTGTTGACACATTTGTATCAGAGATGCACCAATTTTAAAATTAGTTAGCGATTCATTAGTCGTTTTGGCGACTTGCGACCTTCGCAGGCCGCAGCACGGAAGGCTGTGAAAGAAACTAAAGTGCGTTTCAAACGACTTGACCTGAGATTCCTGGAACTTCAGGATCTCTTAGTAAATACAACACGCAATGCTCCAATTTCCAGGAATCTCAGGTCAAGTCGTTTGAAACGCACTTTAGAAAGAGAAAAGCGAAAGTGCCTTTTTGGTTTTGGTGTTTTTGAGATGTTTTTAATTTTGATTAAAATATTATTGCGCTGCATTCTAATGGCGCGCACTTTAGCGCCGCGCGCGTCAAAATCCGAAATGAAGCAAAATTTCACCAAAATGAAATTACAAAAATTCGGATTTTTTTCGCAAAAATGCCGATTTTCAGCCCGTTTTGAGGTGAAATTCTGTACAATTCGGCGCCTCAATCTTTTATTGAATAATACAAACTTAGTTTAAGCACTTCTCGATGTTCTTAAACCCTGTTCTTAAATTTTAAACCAAAATATCGGGTTAATTTTGACTTTTTTCCGTACAAAAAACTTTTCTCCGTACCTAGGTCTTTTGAACGGCCTTCAAATCCGTCTGGCATCAAGCTACATTGATTGGCCGGGCGCAACTGTAAATTCTGTTATAGTTTATGCTAATAGTTGCTGCTGTTGCCGTTCTAAGGAGATCTAATATCAGAAACTGCTTAGTCAGGACATTCACCATGACTGCGAAGAAAGAGTTTGAGCGTCTCCCCACCTCTGTTAAGCCCGTTAACTACAACATCAGGCTGCATCCAGACCTTGAAAAGTTCACCTTCACTGGTGTAGAGGTCATCGATGTAGAGGTGAGAGTTGAATGGTATCCCTGGTTCAATCACTTGCTGGGAATATGAGAACTACATATTATCTAAACCGCAAAGTAACCACACATCTATCTGATCAGGTTAAGG
The DNA here is from genome assembly GCA_000695325.1 of Pleurobrachia bachei. Lineage (NCBI taxonomy): Eukaryota > Metazoa > Ctenophora > Tentaculata > Cydippida > Pleurobrachiidae > Pleurobrachia > Pleurobrachia bachei. The sequence goes on along the minus strand of AVPN01000449.1, from coordinate 395 downwards.
AGTCATCTCGTACCCTCAAGATGAACAGTGCTGAGATAGAGGTCAAGTCAGCTACCTTCATCTCCTCTGGGAAGACAATGACATCAACTGCTATTACCACGTGTGATGAGGATGAAACTCTGACTGTCTCATTCGACTCTGATATGCCCCTTGGAACTGGGCAGGTGAAGCTGGATTTCACTGGAATTCTTAACGATAAACTCAGGGGCTTCTATCGTAGTTCTTATACTGGTGAGTGTGTGGTGGTATGTAATTAGTTAGGTCCCATGTAATTAATTTACCCAATTACCACCCTCAGCTGGTGATGGGAGTCTAAAGAGGATCGCTGTGACACAGTTTGAGTCCACTGATGCAAGGCGAGCCTTCCCCTGCTGGGACGAGCCAGCTATTAAAGC
>AVPN01000447.1:0-43983 GCA_000695325.1 Pleurobrachia bachei | reverse complement strand
AGACCAAAATTCAGGGGATCAGGGCTGACATCTCGGATATCAGGGTCGTGTGAAGAGCGTGGAGATTGTGAGGCTGCTTCACTAGGGGTTAATTTCTTAACAATCTTCCCGTCAACAACAACTATCTTTGTACCATCAGCTCGCTTAATGATCTTCTTTTTCTTTCCTAGGAGACGAGGGTAACGTTTGATTGGAATAAATATATTGCATGGAAATGAGAGAAACTTTGCAATTTGCTTTAATTTATATGCTCAATACATTTGAGGACAAATTACAAATTCTGTTGACATTTGACAACAAACCTGCAGAAGCAGCTTGTTCACTCTTTGTACTGTTTTCAGATTTCTTGGGCTCCGCAGAATCGGAGACTGCACCTCCCCCGGCCGGTCGATAGCTAATACCGTCGGCCCTTATGATCTTCGTGACCTTGACTTTGCCTTCTTTTGACATACTTTCAGAACAAAATCATACAGACTTGGAAAGAAAGTGTGTTAGATCATGCTATGGGGTATTAATAGATACTCGTCTACTGTAACAGGTCCATATTCAGTATGTATCTTTCGACATGCCGGGTCAAGTTTCTTCTTCTGAAAATTTTAGCGATTGGATAAAGTTAAATTCTGAGGCCATTGAACATATTATGGGGCTAAAAACTCCAATAATCGTCGCGCCAAAAAGCAGTATTCCATTTTGCTTCTTTAGTAAAAAAAACAGGCTGAAGCGGCCGGAAACGGGGGCAAAAATTAAGAAGACGGTTAAAAACTTTTAAAAAAAGGAACACGACTGTGCGTTAAAAATTGGCAAACGCTGCTAGCCCAAATAATAATATAATATTATGGGATAAGGCAGCGCTTTTCAACGTTAAAAACTCAACAAAAAAAAAACGATGGGCGGAAATTTTCGAGTTCGCGAATAAATATGAACGCAATTTTCTATCGACATGTCGATAGAAAATTGCGTTCATATTTATTCGCGAACTCGAAAATTTCCGCCCATCGTTTTTTTTTTGTTGAGTTTTTAACGTTGAAAAGCGCTGCCTTATCCCATAATATTATATTATTATTTGGGCTAGCAGCGTTTGCCAATTTTTAACGCACAGTCGTGTTCCTTTTTTTAAAAGTTTTTAACCGTCTTCTTAATTTTTGCCCCCGTTTCCGGCCGCTTCAGCCTGTTTTTTTTACTAAAGAAGCAAAATGGAATACTGCTTTTTGGCGCGACGATTATTGGAGTTTTTAGCCCCATAATATGTTCAATGGCCTCAGAATTTAACTTTATCCAATCGCTAAAATTTTCAGAAGAAGAAACTTGACCCGGCATGTCGAAAGATACATACTGAATATGGACCTGTTACAGTAGACGAGTATCTATTAATACCCCATAGCATGATCTAACACACTTTCTTTCCAAGTCTGTATGATTTTGTTCTGAAAGTATGTCAAAAGAAGGCAAAGTCAAGGTCACGAAGATCATAAGGGCCGACGGTATTAGCTATCGACCGGCCGGGGGAGGTGCAGTCTCCGATTCTGCGGAGCCCAAGAAATCTGAAAACAGTACAAAGAGTGAACAAGCTGCTTCTGCAGGTTTGTTGTCAAATGTCAACAGAATTTGTAATTTGTCCTCAAATGTATTGAGCATATAAATTAAAGCAAATTGCAAAGTTTCTCTCATTTCCATGCAATATATTTATTCCAATCAAACGTTACCCTCGTCTCCTAGGAAAGAAAAAGAAGATCATTAAGCGAGCTGATGGTACAAAGATAGTTGTTGTTGACGGGAAGATTGTTAAGAAATTAACCCCTAGTGAAGCAGCCTCACAATCTCCACGCTCTTCACACGACCCTGATATCCGAGATGTCAGCCCTGATCCCCTGAATTTTGGTCTTTCCATTATGGACTGTCCTTTCATTTTTCGGTTTCGGAACAGACACATTTGTAATTTATGCGATAGACCGCTGAACAGTGATAAACAGATCCTTGAGCATCTACAGGGTAAAAAACATCTAACCGCAGTTGAAGAGTTTGATGTTAATCCGAGGCCATTGCCAAACCGGCATCAGTATTATCGGTTCACCTTATCCTTACTTGTAAAACTACTCATACTCCTACAAGTACTATATGATGAGGATTATGAAGAAAGGGAGGGTGATGAAACTTCGGGTCCTTTACAGCGGACTATTTTTCAGGGTCATCATCGAGATCTTCGCGAGGCTTTGAGTAGAAAACGGGAACGGAGTGGTGTGGCTCCCGAGGGGACGTCTTTGTTCCGTAGTGCTCACAGTCCGGTTAGTGATCAGGAACCTTATGATCGTATCAGCGAGGAGAAATCTCCGACCCAAAGATCTCTGCAATCATCACAACGGAGCCACAGAGAAAAATCTCCACTACAAAGATCGCAACGAAGGGATGACGAGTTGGAAGCTCCCGTTGAGTCAAGCACTTCACTACGGACCTCCAAGGAACGTCCTAGAACAAGTGAACCCCGTAGGGAACGTAGGAAGTCTAGTGAAGTGCGTCGTTCTAAGGAGCGTCATTCAAGAGAGCGACAAAGATCTCGTGATAAGCGAGATCGGGAGAAGAAGGACGACCGTCGTAAAGAGTCCAGTGAAAAGCATCGTCGTGGTAGTTCGAAAGAACGACCCCGCCGTCGATCTAAGGAAGGTGATAGCAAAAGGTCGGGTGAACATTCTTCCTCACGAAAACAAACACATCGATCTCAGAATCCACCAGAACGCAAAAAGAGGTCCAGAAGTAGGGAGCGGAGATCCGGTCATAGGGACGAGAAGAGAAAATCACCAAGCCATAGGAGAAGGAAAAGGACGAGAAGCCAATCTCCAAAGAATCAGGCACCTTTGAAACCACCAAGGTCCAACCTGGGCAACTTATTGGGTGGCTCCAGTACCAAGGAAAATCTCATGGAATTGATCCAAAAGCAAGCAGAAGAAATGCTCCGTAATCAGGATAGTGGGCCAATTGACGAGGCCAAAAAGAAACGTCTCCGTGAGACTCTGGTTGGAATTTTAAAGAGTCGTGGTTTGGTGGCTCCAGAAGGGACCCCTGAGGAAGGATCAGCTGTGTTACAGAAGTTACATCAGAAATACAGGGTGGAGATGATCAGTCCTGAGAAACAGATGCCATCTCCAGTTGAAATTCAACCGATGTTACCCCCACCAGCACTTATTGATACCTTCAAACAAAAGGACGATCAGGATTATGAGGCCCTATCGGCAAGGTTAGATGCACTACAATCTTCTGAACAAGTTGAGGGCTTAATTTCCTCTGTTGAACAGAAAATTAAGGAGGTAGTTTCACATTATGCGGATTCAGATCTTTTAGAAAAACGGATAAAACGGTATCAGAAACTTGTGGCAAAGGTGGTAATAAAAGCTGAAACGATAAAAGAGAGGGAGGAAGAGGATAGTTATCGACAATTTGAGACCCCTAATGCTGAAGCTCCTGTTGTTGCCTATCCTATACAAGTTGAGAATAAACCATGGCTGCACGGGGAACACAAACCCTGGTTCCAGACTCCAGAACCAGCCGCTCCATCATCAAATCCACCTGAGATTACCGGGGAAACTGAAATATCAGAAGATAGTCCTGATATTGACAGCAAAACGCTGGTGAAGATGATCGATGATGTTCATGCTCAGTATGTCTCATCCCGGCCTGGATACCATGTGTGTCTTCTCTGTATGATCGAGTCCATCGATGAAAATAACTTCAATATGCACCTCATGGGAAAGAAACACAAGGAACAGGTGACAACACGGATTCGAAAGATTATGAAACCGGGTGCCAAGGATGTCCGGTGTGTTCTGTGTAATCTCACTTTCCAGACTCATGCCAAGTACTTGAATCACTGCAAGAAACGGGCCCACACGGTCAAAGTGGAGGCATTCAACAGGATCGGAAAGGAAATCCCTGAACCTGAGTATCTTGAGCGATCAGAGCTTGACATTGAAGCCCCAGTTGTCGGGAGAGCCTTCCTCTCATCCAGAACTAGTCTGGACCCCATCTCACTGAAACCTATGACGTTTTACCAGTGCTCGTTGTGCAATACAACCTGTTCTAGTGAGTTGCAGGTAGAGAAACACGTGCGGTCCAAGCAGCACTATGAGAACTACAATGGGATGCAGAACAGAGAGGAGGAGAGAGAAGATCCGAGTGAGAGACTGAAGAAGATGTACGAACATGCCCAGGCATCAGGTATGTTGTTAGAACGCTGTAAATGTTATAGCATTATCACTGTGCTGGCAAGCGCAAAGGTAACCATTACTAATAATAACAACAGGGTTTTGCTATACCGCCCCGGCAGAACAAAGCAAACAAGCTGTGAATCTTGTAGCATGCAATTATTTATAGTAATTAGGTATGTCATGAAGTCAATTATTGCTTGCACTGGGAACTGGGAAGGGGGTTAGCACATTTTTGCATTTCATTCTTGTTTCTGTTTACAGTTTTTCATTTTGTTTTTCGTTCAGGTGCCATAATGCCGGTCAAGAAGAGGAAAGAGGCTCGCAACAATGTCCCACCATCCCAACCGCCTGTGTCTGAGGAATACCCAGTTGCTAGTGGTTACGCTTATTACGATCAGCGAGGAGCACCTGCTTACCCCGCTACCGCCGCACAATATGATGGGGAAGAGCAAGAGGATCCTTATGCGAATTATCCAACCGAATACCCCTCAACATCATTAGGATATGAATATGCACCATACAAAACGAGCTCTGACCAGTATAATCATGAACCTGAAATACCATTTGATCTCCATGGAAAAGTTTGGAAACCTAAAGTGACAGCAGCAACAGCTCCTGCAGTTGCTTACCAGGATCCTTCGTATAAAGAAGAATCACACGCTCAACAGAGTGCTTACAAACCAGTTCCGGGACCGTACAAAACTGTAAGACCTTACACAACTGTTGAGCCATCTAAAGCCCGACCTTACAAATCTGTTGAGACGCCTGTTGAGAGTCAATACAGCAAGACAGCGGGAGATCAGTACAAAAGAACCGATCCATATGATACTTCAGACCCATATGAAACTACAGACCCGTATGGGGCAGATGCTCCAGTTGTTGCCTATCCTATACAAGTAGAGAGTAAACCCTGGTTGCACGGGGAACACAGACCCTGGTTCCAGCAGGCTCCAGAACCAGCCCCTCAATCATCAAATCCATCTGAGATATCCGGGGAAACTGAAATATCAGAAGATAGTCCTGATATTGACAGTAAAACTCTGGTAAAGATGATTGATGATGTCCATGCTCAGTATGTCTCATCCCGGCCTGGTTACCACGTGTGTCTTCTCTGTATGATCGAGTCCATTGATGAAAATAATTTCAATATGCATCTCATGGGAAAGAAACACAAGGAACAGGTGACAACAAGGATTCGGAAGATCATGAAACCGGGTGCCAAGGATGTCCGGTGTGTGCTGTGTAATCTCACATTCCAGACCCACGCCAAGTACATGAATCATTGCAAGAAACGAGCCCACACGGTCAAAGTGGAGGCATTTAACAGGATCGGAAAGGAAATCCCTGAACCTGAGTATCTTGAGCGTTCAGAGCTTGATATTGAAGCCCCAGTTGTCGGGAGAGCATTCCTCTCGTCCAGAACTAGTCTTGACCCCATCTCACTGAAACCAATGACATTTTACCAGTGCTCACTGTGCAACACGACTTGTTCCAGTGAGCTACAGGTTGAGAAACACGTGCGGTCTAAACAGCACTATGAGAACTATAATGGGATGCAGAACAGGGAGGAGGAGAGAGAGGATCCGAGTGAGAGACTGAAGAAGATGTACGAACATGCCCAGGCTTCAGGTATGTTGTTAGCATGCTGTGAATGTTGTAGCATTATTACTGTGCTGGCAAGCGCAAAGGTGGCCACAATTATAACAATGATAATGATAATAGCAGCATGGAGTTTGCTATACCGCCCCGACAGAACAGAGCAAACAAGCTGTGAAATTTATATAGCATGCAATTATTGGTTGCTAAACTGAAAGTTATGTAATGCTTGCACCAGGAAGTTAAAATAAGTGGGTTAGCACATTTTTCTACCATTTCATCGTTTTCAGTTTTTCATTTTGTTTTTCGTTCAGGTGCCATAATGCCGGTCAAGAAGAGGAAAGAGGCTCGAAACAATGTCCCATCACAACCGCCTGTGTCTGAGGAATACCCGGTTGCTAGTGGTTACGCTTATTACGATCAGCGGGGAGCACCTGCTTACCCCGCCGCCGCCGCCGCATCATACGAGGGCGAAGAGGATCCTTATGCGAATTACCCAACCGAGTACCCTTCGACATCCTCAGGATATGAATATGCGCCATACAAAACGAGCTCTGACCAATATAATCATGAACCTGAAATTCCATTTGATCTACACGGAAAAGTTAACCGAAAGTGGCAGCATCAGCAGCTCCCGCAGTAGCTTACCAAGATCCTTCGTATAAAGAAGAATCATACACTCAACCGAGTGCTTACAAACCAGTACCGGGTCCATACAAAACTGTAAGACCGTACACATCTGTTGAGCCATCTAAAGCACGTCCTTACAAATCTATTGAGACGCCTGTTGAGGGTCAATACGGCAAGACAGCGGGAGATCAGTACAAAAGAACTTATCCATATGATACTTCAGACCCATATGAAACTACAGACCCGTATGGGGCATCTGCGGACCCGTATGGTGCATCTGCGGACCCGTATGAAACAACTGAGCAGCCACCAATCTCCTACAAATCGAGTCAGTACAATGGTGGTTATACGGTGCCTTCTTCCTCCGGTTATGCAGTGTCGGGTGAGAGTTACTACCACGACCCACCACTACCACAGGAGGCCCATTCGGTGCCAAGATCTGCACCGCGATCAGTGCCACCCCAATCTGCATCCCGACCTACACCACCGCCTCAATCTGTCCCACGATCTATCCCACCGCCTCAATCTACATCCCGACCTACCCCGCTGCCTCCCTATGGTACTGAGGCAGCTTACCACCACCCATCCCACTACCCGTATGGGGCGCCTCCACCACCCCTCCCTAAATTCACCATTCCTGCAGCTCCACCAACTGGTGCCCCATTCAAATACCCTCCAGCTTCCATAGCGGGAATGTCTTTTGTTCCACCGCAGTACCCTGCAGCCCCTCGGTACCAGTGAGGTTTAGTTAAGTAGTTGTTGTGGAGTTGGAGTAACCATGGCAACAATGGTTGTGGAGGAGGAGTAACCATGGTGACAATGGTTGTGGAGTCATTTGGTGGATGATTAAGTCCCTAATTTATACGTGTGTATGAGTGTCCCAAATAATATTTATCTGACTTTTTGTGTATTTACGTGTGGAAGAGAGTAGTGTGTAGTACACTTATTTCAGTGTACCCTGACTTTTCTATATGTGATCCAGAGTCTTCTCTCTGGGAGCCAGTCGTCACTTTCTGTTTTTCTATTCAAGAGCTGTAAACGTGGCGATTTGTTTTAACTTTGTTTTAATATTTTAAGATGAACTTGTAATTGATGTGTGTGTACATTGTCATTGAACCCCCTCTACTTTCTCTCTAGATGAAAATGATAGACGAACCGGACGATGAAACACTCACTAAAATTATCATAAGCAACCAAATTGCTATTGACCGAATACTTCAAACGAAAAAGAAGAATGATAAGTTGATAGGAAGAGTTGTTTTAGGACCTCCCCTGGCGCTAGACTCCGTTATTCTGAGAGATGGACGTGTGTTGCGTAGATCTGCTCCGTATAAAAGCTATGATGATGATGTGATTAATGCATCATCATCTGATGACCCACTAGGACTCAAGGAAACTGACAACACCGGGCCTCCTACCCCTGTGGTCAATGTATCAACCGATCCACTCGGGCTTAAGGGACCCTTCAAGGAACCCATACCTCCTAGTCTTGTGGTCAATGTATCATCTGATCCACTAGGACTCAAAGAGGACCCACTAGCTCTCAAGGAAACTAGATCTCGTGGCCAAGTTCCTTCTACGGGCAATCAGAAATCTGCTAATGTTGCCACAAAATCAGTTACCGATAAGAGTAGTGTTCCATCAGGAGCAGCTGAGAAACGAACGACCCGATCAAAAAGTATGCCTGGGAAAAGTCCAGCAAAGGGACCAGTCAAGCGGAAACGAGAGCTCTCCCTATCCCTTTTAGCTGATGATAAAAAAGAGGAGGGGGAGTGTTCACCCGTTGCCCCTGAATCAATCAAATTAAAATGTTGGGAGAACTGCTCTTTTGGTGATGTTATTTTCAACTTGAATTCCTTCATGGCCCATCTGAACTGTACCCATGGGACGCCCAGTCATGACTCCCTTCCCAGTCATCAGCAGATAGTCTGCACGTGCAGTGTCTGTGAAGCAGTGGTACTGTACAACTACGAGCATAAAGATACACATGTTAAGAGGTGCCCTAGTTCAGCAGGATTGGCTCAGTTCTTCCTCTTTCTGGAGAACAACCGGGACAACTTCGGGGTACCTCATTTTAATGCACCCATGCTTAAATCTCAGGGAGTCTCAGTTTCGGAGCAGTTTTCGATAAACTGCAAGCATTCTGAGGTTGATACGATCCTGTGGCGTACTGCTGATAATGTTTTGTTTTTCTACCATTACTGTCAACCATGTAACCATTTCCTCAGCGATAGGAAGAGTGAAGTTGTAGCTCACTTGGAGTCTCAGTTGCATCGTATGAATATGAGCAAGAGGAATTCAATCCATAAGTGACAAATATTAAAAACTTCTAGATGCATGCTTGACCTCCAGTTTGATCGATATATATTTATATTTTTGATTTGTATCTTATTGAGATGTATTTGATATATCACAACTTTCATCATTGTGTTTCTAGTTCAACTGCCCCCATATATTTCTGACCGAAGATAACTTTTTATTATTTGTGCGATGCTTAATATTTATACGATTGCCGTGTATGCTGATTGAAATTTAAGATTTTATACAATGTTCGAGTGGTTAATTAGTTTAATAAATCCTTAGTCCCTGAAAGAGGAAACTAATATTCTCACCCCTTGTCCCTTCTAATCTATGCTAACTCTCCCATCAGACATGTCCCTTTTACAAATTCGTGGACCAAGGGATGTCCTCAGAAAGGTGGGTTCGTATTTTTAAGTCCATCAGCTGTTGTTCAGGGAAAGAAACTGCACTAGTTTGAATGTTTAGTTGTAATTTTGTTTAGTCTAGAGATCTGGTGATGTTAGCTAAGGGGGTGGCAAACTATTATCCCTGTATCGGGTGACGGGTCTCCCGTGTTTCACTATGTTCCCCTTTTTCAGGACGGGTTTCTCACAATAACGATAAATGGAAACTCCTCCTCTTCCTCGCGATTAAAAGGTAAACTTGTTTCATGGAGATTGGAGTTGAGGATCTGTCCGCAATTTTTCAAAACCTAGAAGTGAAGTTGATTTGTGCATCATCATACTAACTTCAGTCCATCCATTTCAGATCAACCCCGACGTCGGAGCCGAAGCCGTAATAATTCTGCAAAGGATTTCCAAAGCTCTATTCAGCAACGTCCACGCCAATCTCTCAACCAATCCCGCCATTCTCACCACCAATCTATAATCAGCTATTCCCGCCAATCTCCCCACCATTCCCGCCAATCACTCAACCATTCTCGCCATTCTCCCCACCAATCCCACCAATCTCCCATCCATTCCCGTAATTCTCCAACTCGCATCCGCCAGTCTCTCAACCAATCCCGCCAATCTTCTCGCCATTCCCACCATTCTCCTCGCCAATCTCCAAATCGCTCTCGCAATTCTTCAACCCGCTCCCGCCATCAGTCATTTTCCTCTTCTTCATCGAAAAAGCGAAGGAAAAGCCGAACATCATCATCATCACATAAAGAGGAACGTCAGATGACATCACATAGCAAAGGAGAACACAAGGATCGGAAGATGCGTCGCCACAAAACAGTCTCTTCCTCATCTTCCTCTTCCTCCCGACCTTTTGTTCCGATGGACTTGCTAAAAGTGGCGGGAATGTTTGCTGCCCCGGATGTGGTTCATGTTGGTGATAATTCTGGAGACGATAATATCGACGAGGAACTTTTTAAATCGTCTACCTCTAAAACTCACCAATCTCCCTTGAGATCACCTTCTCCTCCTCCTCAGAAACTCCCCTCTCCCTCTGACTACCTTCCAAGACTTGCCTCTCTGACAGAAATTAATCACATCAGAATCCCCGATCACACAGCAATTGAGCGGCAACGGTGGTGCAAGTACTGTGCCCTATCTCTACCTACAGTTGATGACGTTTCCCGGCATCTTCTTTCACAGCGGCACCTCATAATAACAGGGGAGTACTTCCTTAAACGTCCTAACCTGGTGGGAAAGCCGAAGGAGGGCGATCGAATCAGATGTGTGGTGTGTAGTGTTCGAATTCAAATGTTCGAGAAACCATCCCAACATTGCGCATCACGGGGACATTATGATCAGTTGAACAGGTGGAGAAGTCTCAACAAACCATTACCGCCCATCAAGTTTTATATTGACTCTTGATCTATTTGTAAAGCACACAGCTCAGAGATGGAAATGTATTCTGTCTAAAGTGATAATTTTGTAATGGTAGTTACTTAGATTCAATGGGGTGACGACTGACGGTTGCTGCAGTATATGTATAAATATAGTCATGGGACACGGGACACACGGTAGAAAGAGTTCTTGCAACGACGACCAGATTTACTTTTTAATATTTTTAAGGGGGTATTTGAATCCGGGTGGAAAGCGTCGTATATATTCTTGTAGACATGTATTGGTATGCATTTTCTATTATTTAAAAATCATATTTTATTTATTTTTGTGTCATTGCTTGTTTTGATTCTGTTTCCTATTGTCTGTAAAGCTAACTCTTTCCATTTCAGAATGACCACTAATGACCGATCAGAACGCATCAAAGCCATCGCTGCCCGACCAGCTCCAGATCTCTACCATTCTCGGTTCAGTATGTCCCCAGAGTCAGACTCAATCCGAACTTTAACTCCCTCACCACCATCCTCTCCCTCCCAATCGCTGGGACGTTCTATTAGTCCAGTAGGCAGAAAATTGGACAGACACTTTATGAGGAACAGAATTCAGGCTTCACTGTTTCCTTGCCTCACCGGAAAATTAAAGAATCCGACCGGTCCTGATCAGGGAGAAAAGCGAGTTCCTACCAACATGATGGCTCATCCAGTTCAGAGCACTTCCCCCAATTTGGAGGGGGGTGTGTTGCAGTATACAGTTTGTGACTCAACAGCTACGAGGGAGCATTCACCTCCTGCATCGCCACCTCGATTGAGTTCATCTAGAACGAAACAGCCGTCCTCCCGATCTTCACCCGGTTCTTCAAGAGCGAGGATTCCCTCCACTTCATCCCTATCAGAAGGAGAACTATCAAGAACTACTCTGTCCCGATCTCCGTCTCCACAAACATCCAGATCTCGATCAAGTAGTCCTAGGAGAAAATCGAAGAGACGAAAATCTCGAGAGAAATCTCGAAGTTCAAAGTCGTCAAGACGCAGTTCTAAGTCTTCCAGGCGCAGTTCGAAGTCTTCTAGGCGACGATCAAGATCTCCTAGGCGACGATCAAAATCTCCTAGGCGACGATCAAGGTCTCCCCGGCGACGATCAAGGTCCTCAAAACGACGATCCAGGTCTCCAAGATATCGTTCCCGGTCTCCCAGTCACAAGTGTAGGAAACTAAGAAGATCCTGGTCTCCGGTGGACTTCTGGAAAAGAATCGAAGAGAGACAAGTTCCACCTCCAGATAAATCCAAGGGGAAGGAAAAGGTAAAGAGGACTAAAAAGAGGTCGTGTAAGACTACTTTCATCGAGATAAACTTTCCTGGCTTTTATCTACTAACCACAAAACAAAAAGAAAAACTCCGTGGAGTTGAGTCTGAGATGGAAGAGAAGAGAAGGGGTACTTCTGTGGTGGGTCTCATCTCGAAAGAGCAGAAGAACACCCTGATGGATATGGCAAAGAGGATGGAATTGGACAATGCACAAGAGAACATTATAGCAATGGCTAACTCTGTGGACCAACCTGTGCTGAAAGGCCCTAAAAGGTCATACATCGAGCTGGCGTTCCAGGGGTTTAGGTCTCTGAATGGGACACAACAAGAAAAGTTACGAACTGTGGAATCGAAAATGGAATGGAACAACAGCTTGGGAGGTATTTTCCAATTAACTTCAAATCAGGAGAAAACACTTTTGGCCCTTGCAGCAAAGATGGAGCTAACTAACTCTAACGTAAAGGCTGTCTATGAATCTGCCTCTACTTTTCAGAGGATTCCTGTTCACCTTACGACAGGCCCCTCTTCATCATCTGCCGAACAATCTGACCAATCGTCGATTGAGAGAGTTCAGCGGATGACAGTTCCCACTACAAATGCGTTACTTGTCCCGCCCACTTCGCAGACTGTTCTACCTACTATTCAGTCTGTTCAGGTGAGCAATGCAGATGAATCAGCAGCACCAGCCGAGGGTAGCATCCAGCCGACATTGCCAGGTCATTCATTAACTTTTTCAACGATGAACCAGCCATTAACTTTTTCAACGATGAACAAGCCATCAACTTCTTCAATGACTCCGGTTGGTTATCCATCTATTGTCCCCCATTTTAGTTTTGCTGCTCATAACTTTCCAAGCGCATCCCCTTTAGCTTTCCCCACAATCATCACCCCAGTAGCAAAACTACAGCACACCACTTTGACTCGCCATGCTTTACCTTCTCCGAGGACTCCCTTTACGACAGGAAAACCTCCAACCTCTACGGTTTCCGCTGAACGAGGGTCCGACCAACAGTCGGCAGTTGGAATCCAGCGGATTCCTGTAAATCTGATGGCAGCTCCGACCACAAAGGCATCACTTGTCCCGCCCACTTCGCAGACACTTGTACCTACCACACAGTCTGTTCAGGTGAGCAATGCACCTGAGTCAGCAATACCATATCGCCAGATACCATCAGCTGATTTGCCAGCAGGACAGATAACACCAGTCCAGGGAAGCGTCCAACCGACAGCGCCAGGTCCTTCCACTCAGCCAGCAAAATCTTCAAAGATGAACCCTCCACCACCCAAAAAGGTCAATCCTTTAGGTTTCATACCTCCAACATTATACAAACGTTTTCGTCTACTCACAGAGGATCAGCGGAAAAAACTTGCAGTGGCGATAGAAAATATACAAAAAGAAAATGGTTTTTCCGATAAAGGAAAGGCCAAATGGAGGAAATGGATAATAGAAAGATCTATCTTGGGTGTTGGACCGGTTGGACAAGATCCCCTCACACTTGGTGAAGTCACAGCAAAGTCAAAACTGAAGCATCTAACAAAAGCGCAAGTAATTGCGGTTAAACATCTTATAAAACAACTAGAAGGTCAAGGGGTTGGAATTTTAAAAGCAAATAAGGCATTATATGATGAATATGCTGTATCAAAGGTTGCTAAGCTAATGGATGATTTTGCTGCCCACTCGAAAGTTAAATAAGGTGATGCGATTTTGCTTAGGGCCGATTATGATGCTTTGTCTACAGAAACACTTTTTAAACACCACCTCGTTTTTTAACATATTTTTAATCACACTTTCTAGATACTATATTTTTATTCATAAACGATTTAATGCTAATAAATTGTATTGTAAATTGTTTTCGTTTCAAAATATTTCGTTTTCAAAGACGTGTCTCTGTTACTTTCTTCTCCCGATTCCCCGACTTCACTCCCTTCATATTGATATCTCACAAATATCTCACTCAGGAAGTATAGAGCTACCTGTTGAATGCCTGACAATGACCGGTCAGAACGCATCAAAGCCATCGCTGCACGTCCAGCTCCAGATCTCTACCATTCTCGGTTCAGTATGTCCCCAAAATCAGACTCAATCCGAACTTTGACTCCTTCACCACCATCTTCTCCCTCCCGATCACCCAATAGTTTAGTGGATTGTAACCAAGATATAACTGAGGATTCATGGATGTCCGGTGTTAGTGAGGTGACAAGTCCAATTCAAGAGGTCAATAATCTGATTGAACCGGAAGTAACACCAACACCGAACGATGTTGATACTGACTCTGATTCACCCTCGCCTATAGAGCCGCCGAGGGAGAGTATTGAAGTGACTATTCAACCGATACATCAGCATTCTCCCATTAAAGCTCCGTCCCCTACTCGATCAACTTCATCAAGAACGAAACAGCCATCCTCTCGATCTTCACCCGGTTCTTCAAGAATAGCCTCCACTTCACCTAAATCAAAGGAAGAAGTATCCAGAAGGACTCCTTCTCGTTCCCGATCCCCAAGAGTGTCTAGATCGAGAAAATTGCCACCTAGATACCTGTCTAGATGGCGGAGAAGGTCGAGAGAGTCTGGTACAGGTAGATTTAAGTCGAAATCTTCCAGTCGTAGGTTTCGGAAGAGGTCGAGATCTCCATTAGAAAAAACAAATCGTTGGACGAGATCTTCTAAGCGACTAAGGTCTCCTAGACGACGGTCTAGGTCTCCAAGGAAACGGTCTAGATCTCCAAGGAAACGGTCTATGTCTCCAAGGAATCGGTCTAGGTTTGCGAGGAAACGGTCTAGATCTCCAAGTAAACGGTCTATGTCTCCAAGGAATCGGTCTATGTTTGCGAGGCAGCGGTCTAGGTCTCCGAGGAAACGGTCTAGGTCTCCCAAGCAGTGGTCTAAGTCTCCAAGGAAACGGTCTAGGTCTCCTAGGCAACCGGAACGATTTGCTGAAGAAAGGAATCGATCAAGCTCCTTGTCTCCGATCAGTTTCATGGAGGAAATCAAGCAAAAGTATACTAGAGAAGAAACAGAAGAACAGAAGATGGACCTGTCAAATCAAAAAGTTGAGTTGAATAATGCAAAGGTCGAGGTCGGTGAATCTAGTTCCTCGAACTGGAAGAAGGTCAAGGAGGCCGAAATAAGCTCGTTGCTGACAAAGCGTTCTCAAAGCGTTCCTGTTCCAGCGTCTGAGCTAACATCTCCTAATCTACCTAAAGAATCATCACCACTACCTGAAGTGCCTTCACAGCTACCTGAAGTGCCTTCACAGCTACCTAAAGTGTATTCACAGCTACCTAAAGAGTCTTCACAACTAGCTTACGAATCTTCACAGTTACCTAACGAATCTCCACAACTACCTAACGAATCTTCACAACTACCTAAAGAATCTTCACAGCTACCTAACGAATCTTCACAACTAATCTCTATTGAAGGATTTAATTGGGTCATTAATCGGATTCCAGATCCTCAGACCACTCAGTCTGACCAAACAAAACCAGTTTCACCCCCTAATCAGTCAAAGACAACACAGGAGGTGTCGTTCCAGACGATAAAGACGACTTACACTAAATTAACATCAACACAGCCTAAATTAGACAACCAGTCTACTACAAAGTGTGCTCCAGTTGTGGCTCCTGCGCTAGGTTGTAATCCCTTTGATATTAGGGGAATGCAGACACGGTTTCCTTCAGGCCAACCTTTTCCGAGAAATTCAGGCATGTTCTCGCATCTTTTTCTTCCACGAATTCCAGCAAACTCAGTTCGGCCACCGTTCTTTCTGAATCGCCAGCAAGCTCCGATTCCCCGTCGAACCTTCTTTTTTGGTAACAGACCCGTTGCACCTATCTCCATCAAGCCTTTCCACCGACCACATTTCAATACTAGTAAACCAGCTCAGAACTCTGGATATTTTCGTATCAGACAACCTCTCCAACTGCCACTCACTAATTCGACCCCGCATCAGTTGAACAGTGATATCTTGCCGGCTGCTATTACTTCTACTAAGGTTGAATCATTTGATGCTGGAACCTCATCATCCACTGATCACAGTTTGCTTCCATTGCCTTCCGTCGCGGATACAGCAGCTTCGTCCAGTATATATTCTATCGCCGATACATCACCAGAATACCCAACACCTCACCCAGGAACTGCGTCTGATTACGGTTGGTGGCCTATTCCTGGAAATTTGATAGCCGACTTCAATCAGCTTTCATCGTTGGAGCAGAGAAAAATTGAGTCACTTCAAAGACAGATCTTCAATAAAGGAGACTTACCAGGAAGGTATGCTCCCGTTTGGAAGGACTGGGTGCTTGAAAAATCCATCCTAAGTTTTAGAGGATTGTTAGAACCAACTTGTAAAATGTATGATACGCCTGCTCGTTTTACAGAGCTTACGAAAAACCAAATTAAGTCTCTTCAAAAGTTTAGACAGAATGTAATGACCAGTTTGGGTTGGAAAAAAGAACACTCTTGTGTTGAGTTCTGTAGGTGGGCCGTTAAAAATAAGATCAAATCATTTCGAAACCAAAATTTGAAAAATATAGTAAATAAAATAAAGGCTAAGAAGTAAGAAGAAGTAATATGTAATTAAGTATTGTAAAGTAAGCAGCTAATTCCTATGCGTTGTGGTTCAGAATTATTAATTTTAAATGTTGCATGATAAATTATTTTATGTTTTTCCGTGTTTGAATATCATATTTTTATGTGGATTATTTGTATGAATTGTATGTTTTTGTGGGTTGCTTGATTAATTTATTTGTTTTTAATTCTTATGTAGGTTGTTTGTATGATTTACTTGTGTATTTTTGTTATTTTCGACAAGATCCATGTCATTTAATTGAATAATTTTTATGAGCCGCATGATTGTTGTCTGTAGATCTCTAGAATTGATAGCTCCTTCCGGCTTCTATCAAAATTATCAAAAGAAAATGTAATTAAGAACTATTTCAAATTCTATTGTCCATTTTGATTGAAACCGGAAGGAGCTATTAAAATTATTTTTACAGACATGTTTTTATTCCGAAATCGTTTCTTTGAATACTCGATTTTACCTGCTCACTAACTTCCAATTCCCTATTTAAACCCATTCCCTCCCTCAGATTTAGATTTCCTAAAAATGAAGAAACAAACGTGGCCAATAGTTTGTCAGAACGCATCAAAGCCATCGCTGCCCGACCAGCTCCAGATCTTTACCATTCTCGGTTCAGTATGTCCCCAGAATCAGACTCAATCCGAACTTTGACTCCTTCACCACCATCTTCGCCATCCCGATCAGTAGGTAGCAGATCACCCAGCCCAGCGGGTAGGAAGTTTCGTTACAGCAGACCTTCCTCTCCGACCCGGAAGGCTAAAAGGACTAGAGTGACGGGTCCATCCTATGATTTGGGAGTCGTTGAGAAGGTCCGACAGCCGATGAACATGATGGCTTACTCTGTCAATGTTGAGGCTCGACCAATGCCCCAACCAGAGGATTTGGGTGACAATATTTCAACTCGAAACGCATTGAAAAAGCGTTCTCCGATTAGGGCTCCCCAAGCCTCTGATCCAGTTCTATCTAAGATGCCACCTAAAGCAATTTCTTCTAGGATTCGAACTTTGAAAGTGTCACGGAAGTGTTCTCCTATCAGAGCACCCTCTCCACAATCGAGGGAACCTTCAACTAAAACAGAGGCCAAATCCCCTCCTCCAGTCTCCCCTACTCGTACACCATCTCCCTCTCCTCTCCTGCCCAGCTCCAAGAAGAACCATACTTCCGGGTCTTCGCCCAGTTCCTCAAGATCTAAACTCACATCAGGATCGTCACCGGAAGAAACATCTACTCGATCTCCAAAAAGGTCAAGAACGAGAAGTAGTTCAGGGAGGTCCAGGTCTCCAAATCGTATGTCGAGGTCTCCTAGAAGAAACTCAAGATTCCGTTCAAGGTCTCCTAGACTCACTTCAAGACGGCGTTCCAGGTCTCAGAATCGCCGGTCGAGGTCGCCTAGACGATGCTCAAGACTTCGTTCGAGGACTCGTCGGTGTAGTTCAAGGTCTCGGCGAAGTCTGTTCAAGGAATCGCCGGAGTCGTTCAAGGAATCGCCGGAGTCGATCAAGGTCTCGACGGAGAAAAACAAGCTCGACGGATGACTTCTGGGAGCGGATCAAGGCGAAACATTTTATTTCATCGAAAGGAAAGGAGCCTGCGAGAAACACTAAACGATCTTTTATCGAGTTGGAATTCCAAGGTTTCAGTTCTTTAGATGGGGCTCAGCAAGAAAAATTGCGATTTGTTGAAGCTAAAATGGAGAAAAAAAATAGGGGAGCAGATAATCGTGACATTATCACTAAAGAACAGAGGAGAACATTATTGGCCCTTGCTGCAGAGATGAAACTTGAAAATTCCAAAGTGAAGGACGAACCGACTAGTCATACACAAAATACTGTTCAGGGAATTCCCACGAACCTTATGACAGGATATCCTACTACTCCAATAAATCTTATGACGGGAAAACCTTCAAGTTATACTGTCCAAAAGCATACGGAGGTCACTACTCCTTCTGCTGCTTCAACTTTTCCTTCTACTGCTAACTCTGTTCCTTCTACTGCTACCTCTGTTCCTTCTACTGCTAACTCTGTTCCTTCTACTGCTAACAGCATTCCTTCTACTGCGGTTACCCCTCCTTCTGTTATTACAGCTGTTCCATTTAAAACTAAAACTGTTTCTACTCCTATTACAGCAACAACTTCCAGCTCAACAAGTTCAACTTTACCAGTTCAGCCATATTATGATACCTCGGGACTTACAAAGAATCAATTAGAATCTTTTGAACTTCTTCGAACGCGAATAAAACTTGTATATGCTCATAGGCCCGAATTTGGACATAAAAAGCTTATGATTCGTCTCAATGAGTTTCGCATTCAGAATCGTAAAAGTGAGAAAAAGCACAAGGCTTTTGTTGAACCATCTTATGATCTGATAGGACTCACCAAGAGGCAGAAAGATTCATTTCACAAGTTAAAAGAGCAGTGGATGGAGAAAAATCGTCACCATTATGGTAGCCATAAAATTGCAGTGGATGCCCAAAAATCATATTTACAAACACTGATTAGAGGTTTTCGAAAAAACTTGGAAATGAATAAGAAATCTGTGAAGCATTGATTCCTTTGGTCTTCGTTTTTTAGTTTTGAGGCACTCTTCTCAGTATTTTTTACTAGATATTTTTATATTTATTTTGTACTGAATATTTAGTCAACTTTGTATTCTTGATTTAAATCAATTCAAACAATTCAATCAAATCAATGTACATGAACATCGAATGGGATTTTTAACAATATCATTACCTTTCATCGACTTATTTTAGTTATAGCCCATATTTTTATCGGACGTTTTGCAGTGATGTACTTATATTTATATTTGCAATTAATTACTATTACCGTGTCTTCATTTCTTGTGTCCAATATTAATAATATGTATTAAGTTTTGTATACCGCCACAGAAACGTCAGGGTCAGATAAAAGTTGAACTTTACCTGACGCTGGCGAGCGGTATACCTAACGCAAAAAAGATATTGTATATAACTAACTTTCTCCATATCTTTTCATCTAGGGCGTGGTATGTTAGTTAGGAGGACTAAAGATGATAGATCATTGTCAGAACGCATCAAAGCCATTGCTGCCCGTCCAGCTCCAGATCTCTACCATTCTCGGTTCAGTATGTCACCAGAATCAGACTCAATCAGAACTTTGACTCCTTCACCATCATCCTCTCCCTCCCGATCAGTAGGCAGCAGATCACCTAGCCTAGCTGGTCGAAAGTTTAGCGATACTGAAACAGCGGCCAGAGAGCAATCCCTAACTCGTCCAAAATTTTCAAAATCCGGAACTCCAGTTTTGATATAGAGTTCGAAATTTGAAAGTGTCGCGGAAGTTTTCTCCAATCAAACCACCCTCTCCACGATCGAGGGAACCTTCAACTAATGCAGCTGCCAAATCCCCACCTCGACCAAAAGTTTCAAAATCCGGGCCTCCAGTCTCCCCTACTCGCACACCATCTCCCTCCCCTATCCAGCCCAGCTCCACAAAGAACTCTACCTCCGAGTCTTCGCCCAGTTTCTCTAAACTCACATCAGGATCCTCACCGGGAGAGACATCTACTCGATCTCCAAAAAGGTCTCGAGCGAGGAGTAGCCAAAGGAGATCCAGGTCCCGCGATTACCCGTCCAGGTCGCATCGTTCGAGGACTCGACGACGACGTTCGAGGACTCGACGACGTCGTTCGAGATCTCGACGCCGTTGTTCGAGGACTCGACAAAGTCGATCAAGGTCTCGACGGAGACGATCAAGTTCGCCGAACGAATTCTGGGACCGGATCAAGGCGAAGCATGTGAAGCCCGAACCGACTAGCCCCCTACAGATTACTCCCGTGAACCCTGTAACAAAACAATCAAAAAGCTCTATCAAGAAATCTCCTAGTGTTCAAAGGACTTCCGTGAATCCTAAGTATGAGCAGCTGACAACATATTCTGTTCTGAAATCTTCTGCTGGCCCTACGGAAGGCCAACTAACAAGCTCATTACAGAAATCTCCTGTAGCTCAACCGACATACGATGTTCAGCAGGGCAATGTGTCAAAAGGAGTCCAGCAGAAGCCCCATGGAGCCTCACAACAAGGTCTGGTTTTACCGGCCGTTTGTCAGGCGTCAACTTTCAGAGCTGTTCAAAAGCCTTGCATTGAAACGACAGTTCCTTCAATGACGGACAACCTGCCAACCCAATTTGTTCCGTCTGCATCACCCGCAATAGTTCCATTGCCGAGACCTCCAATGATTGGACATGTCAACCAGTCAGTCCACTCAATTCGGCCACCTTCAATGGTTCCG
The DNA here is from genome assembly GCA_000695325.1 of Pleurobrachia bachei. Lineage (NCBI taxonomy): Eukaryota > Metazoa > Ctenophora > Tentaculata > Cydippida > Pleurobrachiidae > Pleurobrachia > Pleurobrachia bachei. Next base: position 23,339 of record AVPN01000447.1, on the reverse strand, counting down.
CTTGGTCATACAACTGCCCTGCCTGTATCGCAGACGACATCACCTTCTGTTCATATGAATAATGTTCCTCTACCAGAACGCATGGTGAATAATGCTCCTGCACCAGAGTACCAGGTTCCATTAGCTGGCAGCCAGACAATTCCAACAGCTAGCGTGCGACTGACTGCGCCTGGTCCTTCAATGACGGGACTTGGCGACCATCCGGTAAACTCTTTTCAGCCAGTGCCACCTTCAGTGGTTCCATCATCACGTCCTTCAATGATGGGGCATATTATGAACCATCCACACGGTGCCCCTGTAACCCCAGTAAATATGGTTCCGTATCTTCGTGGCCCCTTTGTTAACCAAGTCATGCGGTATCCTCATTCGGCATCAGCTGTTCCATTTGCAAACGCTCTCTTTTCATCCCAAGTCCCAGCTACTCGCTTACTATCTCTCATGATGTTGGAACAACAGGCTCTCCAACAATCATACTTTGGCAGCAGACCTATTTCACCTGTTACCTTCAATCCTACAAGACCTAGACACGATCCCTTTCAAAAGGTATATCTTCCACCACCATCCATGAGACGTCCTCTCCCCTCGGCGGTACCAACATCGGATCAAGTGAGGACGTCTCATCCCGTGGTATCCCGACCTTCATCAGACCAAACAGCTACTAAATCTGCTCCATCTTCAGTTGCATCTGCTCCTTCTACAATTACATCCATTCCTTCTACTACTACTATTGTTCCTCCTTCTGTGGCTACCCCTGCTTCCGCAATTACAGCTGTTCCATTTAAAACTAAAACTGTTTCTACTAATCCTTCTGCAATTAGCCCTAAAACGCCTTATCCGCCTTCTACCACACCGTTGGAAGCAGCAAAGACAACCTCCAGCTCAACAAGTTCAACTGTATCGGATGAGCCCCATTATCATTATGATACCTCGGGGCTTACAAAGAACCAATTGGTATCTTTCGGACGTTTTCGAGCGAAACTAATTGCTAACCATCCTAATTCGGCCAAATATCGCCATGAATAAGCTTACGACTTTTCTCAATGGTTTTCGTATTAATAATCGTCAAAATGGGAAAATGCCTCAGACTCTTTTTAATCCATGCTACGATCTGTCAGGGCTCACGCAGAGGCAGAAAGATTCATTTCACAAGCTCAAAGAGCAGTGGATGCGGAAAAACCAATATTTTTATAGTACCCGTGGAGGGGCGGAGCATCACCAGAGATTATATTTACATGAACTGATTAGTAGTTTTCGAGTAATTAATAAGAATCTATGAAACAATTACTTTTACCCCCACTCACGAACGTCCCACACTTTGACTCACGCACAATTTGACTCAGTCACACTTGTTAGCATTTTTGTATTTATATAATATCTCAATAATGCATGCCATTGTGTTGTTTCTTGAATCAAATCAATTCTTTATGTATGTGCATGTGACATCAAATATGATTTGTTAGATACAGTCGGACCCTGATTTACCAGGATGCTTCCGGGAAAGGGGTTTTCCGGTAAATCGGTGGTCAAATACTGTTAAATTCCAATATCGGGGGAAGTTTACCCTCCCGGTAAATCGGGGTTCGACTGTAGCTGCGTTTGATTTTTTTATATTTAACCACCTTTTTATCAGTTTTCATTTATTTTTGTTTATCTACCAGGGTTTTCTATGTGTGTTCTGCTTGTTTCTATGACCGTGTCTTCATTTACTGTTTTCCATAATCCCACTAACTCCACCTCTCTCGACTCTCCATCTAGGGGGTGTGGTATGTTAGTAAGGAGAGCTGGAGATGACAGATAGCGACCCACCACCCCAATGGAGATCAACATCCCCGGACCTATACCACTCTCGATTTAGTTTGTCCCCCAGATCCCCAACACCTCCAACCATCACTGACTCCTTATCAGACAATGAGGAGCTGTTTCCCAGCAGCCCGGGCGAATCAGGGTACTACAGTCCCTCTCCGAAGGGGAACAAAAAACGTCGGAAGTTCACGAGTAATGAAAGCAGACCTAAGTCTCGAGGAGGACTTTTCCTGAATCATTCTAGATCACATTCTTTACCAAGTGAGACTCCAGCACTCAGTGAGACTACAGTACAACCGGGAAGTAGTGAGATGTTTAGAACAACAGAATATTATGATCCCGTTGTGCCCCCTCCTCCGATAATATCATTCCTTTCAATTCCACCCTTGCTCTCTGCACCACCACCAGTCCAGAACATTCCCCCAGTGTTTCTTCCGGCACATCTACAAGTTCCACACCCGGAAATGAATTGCTGTGGGTATAATCCGGAAATACCTGTGAATTGTTGTGGGTATAATCCAGAAATGCCAGTGAATTGTTGTGGACACCCGGAAATCCCAGTAAATTGTTGCGGATATCCTGAAATGCCATCTGTACCTGTGAATTGTAATGGCTACCCAGCATTGCCTCTGACTGCTCCGCTTCCCTATCCTGTACCCGCTCCTCCTTCTCATGCCCCTACATTCGGTCACACTCAGCCAATGTATCACCACCCAGCCTACCAGCCAAATGTCTATCAACTAAATCAATTTGAACGACCGTGTGTACCTTCCAACCAATTTGGTCCCGGGCCTCCTCCGAACGTCCACGGTCACCATTGGTGAAGTATCTAATGAACATCATATTATATATTTGTTATTGGGGTATCTGAATGAACCTTGTTAATTTGCAAGAATGATTATTATTTCATTTTTAGATAAGAGTTATTTTTATATTTATTTTCGTACTGTTATCTGTGATACGATTTTAATAAATAACGCTTAAGCAAGGCTTTTTGGAGCAAAATACAAATCAATACACTAATTTAAACTAATCAATAATATAAATTGGAATTATTTTTTATTTAATCTGTGTTTTACTCTCTTTCCCCTTCTTAAATAAATCCCAAAAATCATAACTTTACCTTTTTACAGGGTTTTGCTTATGTCTGGTCTTCCAAATTACAGTGTCCGAGGTCTATACAGTCGTGATCGGGAGTCTTCCCCCGCCCCCAAGGACCTGAGGAAACTTCTGGAAAGCAGACTTGGAACAAAACGAACCGTGAACAATGACACTGTTGCAGAGGATTCGAGGTACCATTCCCGGTATAGTAGATCACGATCCCGCAGTAGATCAAGATCACGTGGGAGATCCCGTTCTCGTGGGAGATCCCGATCTCGTGGGAGATCCAGTTCTAGATCTCGATCTCGATCCCGTGACAGGCGGATCCGGAGTCGGTACAGTAGATCGAACAGCAGAGACAGGACGTATAGGCAGCGGAGCTACAGTCGCTCTCCCGAGCCCCGTAAAAGAACCCGAACTTCCTCTCTCTACAGCCCAGGGGAAGAAGAGGAAGACTTGGATGGAGATCCGATGCAGTCTCTAACTGATGCCCAGAAACGACAACTGGAATTGGTGAAACGAGGCATTGAATCAAAATTCAAGGTTTCCATTTCCAGTCTGGTCACGAATATTTTATCGAACAAAACTCCAAAGGAGATCAAAAACTTGCTTGATGTTCCCACACTTTGACTCACGCACAATTTGACTCACTCACACTTGTTAGCATTTTTGTATTTATATAATATCTCAATAATGCATGCCATTGTGTTGTTTCTTGAATCAAATCAATTCTTTATGTATGTGCATGTGACATCAAATATGATTTGTTAGATACAGTCGGACCCTGATTTACCAGGATGCTTCCGGGAAAGGGGTTTTCCGGTAAATCGGTGGTCAAATACTGTTAAATTCCAATATCGGGGGAAGTTTACCCTCCCGGTAAATCGGGGTTCGACTGTAGCTGCGTTTGATTTTTTTATATTTAACCACCTTTTTATCAGTTTTCATTTATTTTTGTTTATCTACCAGGGTTTTCTATGTGTGTTCTGCTTGTTTCTATGACCGTGTCTTCATTTACTGTTTTCCATAATCCCACTAACTCCACCTCTCTCGACTCTCCATCTAGGGGGTGTGGTATGTTAGTAAGGAGAGCTGGAGATGACAGATAGCGACCCACCACCCCAATGGAGATCTCCATCCCCGGACCTCTACCACTCTCGATTTAGTTTGTCCCCCAGATCCCCAACACCTCCAACCATCACTGACTCCTTATCAGACAATGAGGAGCTGTTTCCCAGCAGCCCGGGCGAATCAGGGTACTACAGTCCCTCTCCGAAGGGGAACAAAAAACGTCGGAAGTTCACGAGTAATGAAAGCAGACCTAAGTCTCGAGGAGGACTTTTCCTGAATCATTCTAGATCACATTCTTTACCAAGTGAGACTCCAGCACTCAGTGAGACTACAGTACAACCGGGAAGTAGTGAGATGTTTAGAACAACAGAATATTATGATCCCGTTGTGCCCCCTCCTCCGATAATATCATTCCTTTCAATTCCACCCTTGCTCTCTGCACCACCACCAGTCCAGAACATTCCCCCAGTGTTTCTTCCGGCACATCTACAAGTTCCACACCCGGAAATGAATTGCTGTGGGTATAATCCGGAAATACCTGTGAATTGTTGTGGGTATAATCCAGAAATGCCAGTGAATTGTTGTGGACACCCGGAAATCCCAGTAAATTGCTGTGGATACCCCGAAGTGCCATCTGTACCTGTGAATTGTAATGGATACCCAGCAATGCCACTGGCTGCTCCCCTTCCCTATCCTGTACCTCCTCCTCCCCATCAAGCCCCTACATTCGGCCAGCCAATGTATCAACTAGCCTACCACCAGCCAAATGTTTACCAACCAAATCAATTTGAACCACCGTTTGGACCTTTCAACCAATTTGGTCCCGGGCCTCCTAACGTCCACGGTCACCATTGGTGAAGTATCTAATGAACATCATATTATATATTTGTTATTGGGGTATCTGAATGAACCTTGTTAATTTGCAAGAATGATTATTATTTCATTTTTAGATAAGAGTTATTTTTATATTTATTTTCGTACTGTTATCTGTGATACGATTTTAATAAATAACGCTTAAGCAAGGCTTTTTGGAGCAAAATACAAATCAATACACTAATTTAAACTAATCAATAATATAAATTGGAATTATTTTTATTTAAATCTGTGTTTTTGTACTCTCTTTCTCCTTTGTATTGATAAATCCCAAAAATCCTAAATTTACCTTTTTACAGGGTTTTGCCAATGTCTGGTCTTCCAAATTACAATGTCCGAGGTCTCTACAGTCGTGAGCGGGAGTCTTCCCCCGCTCCCAAGGACCTGAGGAAACTTCTGGAAAGTAGACTCGGAACAAAACGAACTGTGAACAATGACATTGTTGCAGGGGAGTCTAGGTACCATTCCCGGTACAGTAGATCACGATCCCGCAGTAGATCAAGATCCCGTGGGAGATCCCTTTCTCGTGGGAGATCCCGTTCTCGGGGGAGATCCAGTTCTAGATCTGGATCCCGTGACAGGCGGACCCGGAGTCGGTACAGTAGATCGAACAGCAGGGACAGGACTTATAGGCGGAGGAGCTACAGTCGGTCTCCTGAGCCCCGTAAAAGAACCAGAACATCCTCTCTCTACAGTCCAGGGGAAGAAGAAGAGGACTTGGATGGAGACCCGATGCAGTCTCTAACTGATGCTCAAAAACGGCAACTGGAATTGGTGAAACGAGGCATTGAATCAAAGTTTAAAGTTTCCATTTCAAGTTTGGTCACCAATATTTTATCGAACAAAACTCCAAAGGAGATCAAAAACTTGCTTGATGTTGATGTTGCTCCTAAGGTGTATCGTGGAAGTGTCCGTGAACCGTCCAGTAAACATCGTGAAGTGATTCCAAAGTTTTCAGACATTCAGCAAACACCAACCTCATCAACTAACTTCCCTGATAATTTCCCATTGCCTCCCTCCAACCTACCCTTCCCTCCCTCCTTTCCACCTCCACCTTCAGGGTTTCCTGCTGGTTTCCCTGCCCCACCTCCCTACTCCCACCCCATCCCTCCAGCCTATCCACCTTCTCACCTTCACGTTCCCCACCCTCCTCACGTTCCCCAGCCTCCAGCCTACCCACCTCACCCTCCTCCTATGGTTCACCCTCCTCCAATAGCGATGTATCCTCCGCCTATGAACGGTTATCCACCTCCGATAAATGGGTATCCACCTCCACATACGCCATACCCACCTCCACCTCATCCTGTTGAGCATCCCGCCAGGCCTGAACCACCCCATGTCTTCCCTTCGATACCCGGTCATAACCTTGTACCACCACAACATCCACCACCGTTTGGACATCCACCAACCCACGGAACTTATGCAACAGCTCCGACATCCTCCCAGCCTGAACCTCCACCAGTCACAAACAGAACTGTCCCAGATCAAAAGGCATATGTACCTCCGTCAGTCCGCAGCCGGCTCGGAGCGGCTCCTAAAGATGACAAATCGGACACTTCACCAGGTCCATTGGCCCCACCACTCGGCATCAAATCTCGTCTCGGACCACGCCCAGTCGAAAATGGTGGAACGCCTCCGCCTGCCAGTAGGCCACCACCGGCCAGAGTGAATCTTATGCAGGTAAAGAAGGATGGCGTGATACAGTTGAGACCTTTAGATGAACCACTTGAAGTCACACCTAGTGGATCTTCCTCAAAATCAACAACTAGTTCACCGATGAAAACTAAAACTGGCCGAAAGCGAATCCTAGCCCCGGGTGAGAAAGAGGATTCTGTTGTTGTCGAGAAACCGACACCTGAAAGTTTGTTAAAATCTTTGAGAATGAACAGATAGCCTATATTATTATACCTGATATATATTCATTATTGGCAGGAGAGTTTTGGGCTATTTGGGTATTTACTTCTTTCATTGCAAACGATATATTTTGAAGTTTGTTTTAAAAGTTTGGACGTTGTTTAGTACCTGTGTTTTCTTCGTGTTGTGTCCCCCTTTTTACTAAGTCCACAACTTGCTAGTTCCGCACTAACAACTCGTGTATTTTCAGTATGTCTAGAGATAGCAAAAGACACCGGACTACCGACTCAGATTCCTCTCGTCGGCGTCGCCGGTCCAGGAGCAGTAGTAGCAGTAGCGATGATGATCGATACCGGTCCAGGGAGAGCAGGGATAGTATCTCCCATTTGGTTAACAAGTATAGTTCTGGGGCAGGGGGAGTTGGGGGAGCGGGGATATCTCAACTACTAAAATCTGTCCTCGCAGACACCCTAAACTCCCCGGAGGTGAAGAGTATGATAACAGAACTGACCAGCCAGAACAAAGGTGATGTTGTGTCCTCTATTATCGAGAGTCAACTGACAAACACACTTGCAAAGAATATTGGAGTGCTGGCATCTTCAGGATCTACTGGTGATATCATGGTACCCTCCCCGACTGAGATGCTCCCTCCCCCACCACCCCGTGTTGTGAGAACCCCTCTGGAGACATACGTCAGGGATATATTTGAGAAGAGGGGAATTTTGTATCGTGATGAGGGAGAAGTGGAACCAGCCACAAAACGGTCCAAAATGGTTCTCTTAGATTACAAGATCAAATTCCTGCTGAGAACTGACCACCATTCCAGAGTCCTACCCTTGATTTCCTACAAAGTTATGGAAAACCCTGTGTTATACTGTCGGTGTTGCAGATTAGAATTCAACTTGGCGGTCACACTAGGATCACACGCCCAGAGCTATCTTCACAGGGTCATCAGCGGACACTGGTGGGGCAAGAACTACAAAAGGAAGAAGTTGTTTGATAACCGGCACCCCAAGGGACAGAAGGTTGAAGTTTGGTGTGTTATGTGTTCAGAGAAACGCTCCTTTATGTATGAGGAGGAGCTGAGTAAGCATCTCCGGTGTTCCTACCACCAGTTCAACAAGAATTGCTGGCATGAGGTGTACGATACGCTGCCGAGATATGAGTGGACACATTGGGAGGATGTTAAATTCTTGTCCGATACCCTTCCCGCTAGCGGTCATGGTGGATTTGATTGGATATCTGTGGTTGAGAAATGTGTGTTGCCGAAAAAAGGGAATTGAATTTTAGAAATCTATATTTTGTATTTTACACGTTTACCTCATTACTGAAAATTTGTTTTCACTTGAATTTAAAAAATTTAAAACTAAAACTTCTCCCGCCCCTTTTAGCACGTGTGATGATTCGCAAGTTATACAAGACTGACATTGGAGACATGGGGTGGTTTCAGTTTCCCATAGAACCCCCGCCAAACGTCTCCGCAAATCAACAACTGACAAGCCCGCAGCTGCAGCGGTACCACCACCTACTAGAGTCCTCCCTGTGAGAAGGGCTTCAACCAGATCAACTGAACTTCCGAAGAAAACTACCGAGCCAACAACCAAATGTTCAGCCGGGATATCTAGAACACGATCTTTCGCCAGGACAAGCACCTCGCAGCCCCTCCAGAGATCTGGATCTGATCGGTACAGTTTCCGGGCCTCTCCCAGAACCTCCACAGAAGCCCCTTCCTCAAGTAAACCTACCCTTCCTCCTCCCTTCACCAAGCAGAAGCCACTAGCAAGATCAAACTCTAATGTTGGGAAGCGACCTTTGGGGCCTCCCTCCATGCTCTCTCGAGCTCCCATCAAAGCTACAGTGCCTACAAAGGTGACCAAACAACCAGAGAAACCACCTCCTGCACCTCCTAAAAGGGCTTTTACAGCGACTAGTAGAGTGGCATCGGGTGGCATCAGCAAACGGAAGCCAATACCACCACCCAAGTCTTCAACTTCTTCCAAAACAGCCCTAAGCAGCAAAACAGCAAAGACACGAGCTAACCCGATATCAAAAGCAAAGCAGAAGGGGACGAGTACAAAGAGCAACTTTGCAAAGAACATGTCGCTCAACATCTCCCTAAACTCCACCAAGGATGGATCCAAGAAGACGGGTCTCTCAGGGCTTCTCCAAGGTATTTTAGGAGACGCAGCTCAGCCAGAAAAAGAGAACATTATCGATTTACAGAGTGATGCCGAGAAGATCCTTGGAAAAGCCAAGATGTTATTGTCTAAATCGGATGCCTCCAGTTCGAGTGAGTTACTTTCCAGTAGGCCAGTTCCAGCAGCACTCCAGAAAAACATCAAACAGGATCTCTATTGCAAGGATTGCCGTTTGGAGTTCCCGACCCCTCTCCTTCGGGATCTCCACTATAAAACAGAAATCCACTGTTTCGTCTCGGGGCTTTGGTGGAAAAGTAATCCTAAACCACCCACTAAGCTACCCACCAAATCCACTGAAATCTTCTGTGTGGTGTGCTGGGAAAAGATGGCGATTCAGGGTGGTAACACTCAGTTGAACGTTCATCTGACATCTAAAGACCACACTGCCTGTAAGAAAAAGTATGGGGAGATATTTGGTAAAACGCCCCTCTACCATTGGTGTCTTTGGGAGGACTTTTCAGTTCAGTTTCGTAAGAAGTACCGGCCATCTCTGATTCGCGAACAGTTCCCCCGACACTTTTATGAGCAGAGAGTAATTCGAAAATGAAACTAGCGTCTTGAGATACCATGGATTTTCTGACTTAGAAACATTGACTTGACATTGAGAGATCTGATCGGGCTATTACATTATTGAACTGATTACAATAATATCTGGTTATCTACATTATGTGTCTTTATCTTTTTTATTGTGTAAAAAGTAATGCTATATTATGTGATTCAATCTGAGTAAATATCTGTCTTTTTCCTGCGTGTTACATCTGCTAACTCCTTCTAATACTTCCTTGGACGATCCAATACCTTTTAGCCTATAATGTCCATTGTCCATCTTACCTATTCTGCCCGATCTTTCAAACTGATTCCCGTTCAAATCACTTTTATAATCAAACACCAATCCTTGATTAAATCCCCCGTTTAATATAGATCTTCTTCCGTTTTACTAACAGGCCCCTGTTCCATTCTAGCTACCACCATGAGCAAGAGAATCCTTGACTGGCTAAACAAGCGCCGACCGTCAAATCTGTCGCTAATCAAAGCATTCGTTGGGACCAGTCTTGGAGTCCATCTCTTCACACACCGTGTCCTCACCACTGCCTCAGTAACTGGACGTAGCATGGCACCCACCTATAACGCTAATTCCTCAGTATCCCTGCTACTCGTTGACTTGGTTACCCCGGTAACCAAGATTCAACCAGGTGAGATAGTTCTTGTATATGATCCTGAAGAGGCGGATGGGTATATTGTGAAGCGTGTCAAGGCACTGGCGGGACAGTTTGTTGAGCATGATATGGAGAATCCTGGGGAGTTTCTAGCTAAGCATTCTTATGAGGGTAAGTACAGTGTTCCCACTGGGTACTGTTGGATAGAGGGGGATAACACTAAGGATTCAGCCGATTCAAGGAAATTTGGACCTGTCCCATTGGGGCTTATTCAGGGTAGAATACTGTGTAAACTGTTAGGAAGTTGAAATGTTTGGTATCGTTTTGTGTTTCATCTGTTTTTGTATCATATTTTTCTTTCCCAAAAACACGTGTCTTCCTTTTATTCGAGTTCTTTGACTCCCAAATGCATTACCCCATCCCTTCAAATCCCAGATCTTTTAACTCTCCTAAAATCTGGTCCAGCTCTTTAAATCCTCTATTTTAACTCTCATCCTTTCTTCTATAGCTAGCACCCTAACATGGCAACACCTGACCTGATTAACGCCCGGAACGAGCTAAAACAACTCATCTGGCGGCTCTACACCCGGCTTGATCAACTGGGTGACGCTGAGGACGAATTCCAGATCGACCCGGAACAAAACATCGCCGACAACTTCATCTGTAAACGGAGGATGCGGTGTGAAAAGTGTAAGATCCAGTTCCAGAGTTGGTCTGATTTTGATACCCATCAGGCTGAGTCCCATGATAAGCGGCTGGAGTGCCAGGAGTGCGAGCTGGATTGTAAGTCCCTGGTGGACAAAGCAAACCACGATCTCTTGGAGCACCCCGTGAGTGCTGCTAACAATACCCCTCTCAGCACGAGCAAGTATGCTGATGGGATCATTTGTTGCAGTTTGTGCAGGAGGCATTTCTCGGATATCCAGGGATGGCAGCGGCACTATCAAGATACTCACGCAACCAAGACGGGTGCCATGTTGTTCGATTGGATGGTCGAAAAGTGCGATAATAAGGGTAGTACTTGTCCCGATAAGAAACTCCTGTGTCTCCTCTGCCAGACTGAAATCCCATTCATCGCAGATGTCTTCAACTTCTTCGTCGCACACGGGCAGTCCCCGAAACACAAGAAACTGGTTGCGGAGCACTACAAAAACCATGGCACTCTGCCAGATAAATTTTTGAAGGGACTCAGATCGGGGAACCTCTACCATCCCCATCAGATCCAAAGCTCCTGCTGCTGCAAGACACCCAACTGCGAGTACTGTCCCATTCACAAGTCATGTCTGACGAAGTTCAACAGGAATAGTCATGTGACCTGCAAGTTTTGTGATGTGTCATTCCTCTGGACCAGCTACAAATCAGCTTTGGAGCACATGGCCTCCCCAGTTCATTGTCAGATGTTGGATAGGTACATCCTGGCACATGGGATTACCATTCAGTTCCATTGGTTGTTCAAGCCTAAAACTGTGTTTAAAGAAACTCCCACATCTAAACCTAAGGTGGCTCCGAAGCAAATATCTTTAATCAAATAGAAAATAGAAAAGTGAGATGATACGAGTTGTATGTTATCTTGAAAAATTGAATTGTAAATTGTTTTTTAACATTTACCTTTTCAAGTTTTTATTCATTATTCTTGAATTCTCTTTGGTTGTATCATGAAGTGAGCCTGAAATTAATGGATATATCCTGAATATTGAAAACTAGGGGGGGGGGCCTGCCGCAAAAATCTCAGCTAACCTGTTTTTGGCCGATGAGATTTTTGAGATTTTCGGGAAAATTTGGCTATTACGTTTGAGATTTTTGAGCTTTTTGTGTTAAATTGGCACACTTTTCGATGCCAATACTCAGTCGTTCGTCATATTTTTTAGCTTAAAACCAGACAATACTATTAATTCAGTAACTTAAAATGGTCAATTTCGTATTTTAGTTTCTTATTAACTGCTGTATTAGAACACAAGGAAAGTTTCTATCCAGAATTTCGATTTTTGGTAAAAAAACACAAGGATTGTTTCTATCCCAAATTTTCGAATGAACATTTTTCCTTTCTATGAGATTTTTAAGAAAAATTTCCGATTTTTTTTCGGAAAATCGCAAATTCGCCTCAAAAATCTCAAAAATCTCACGTTTTTTAGCCGAAAATCGAAAATCTCAAAAATCTCAGCTACCCTGAAAATCGCCAATGAGGCATGAGATTCTTGCGGCAGGCCCCCTTTATAAAGGGAACTTATGAATACAGACACTTAACTTTGTGCAAGAATTCAATATATTAAACAAACCTAGGCTTGGTGCCAGAGTATATAATATCCTCTTTACCTGGAAGCGTCTCAATTTTCTCACTCTGGTTTAGCTCTTCGTCGGCCTGGAAACTTCCCATGTTCCCATGTTCCCAAAAAAAAAATAAATATATTTTTTTTAAAGCCACAACAACCGGCTGTCCACACCAATCATTTCCCTCAAAATGAAGTGAACTTCAGGGTCACATAGAAATGAGAGGTAATGCCGAGTTAGGAAGTTGTCCTTTCCTAGGACTTTAGTGGTGTAGTGCCTCCGGTTACTAGCCGACATTAATTATGGTAACATCCGCTTCAAAGATATTCCACGTTCATGTCCCAGTTTTCTAATCGCTCAGTCCATTATTATACGAGATACCTTCCTTTTTTTACGAATATTTCTATTTCTACTGGCCCTTCCCCATTAAATTTTAGCTCGATGTCTTTTTCTTAATATATTTCTCGACACCTATACCCTATGATCGGTGTAAACAATATCATTTTCCCGTTTTGTTTCACTCGTGTCTTACTCGATACGTGTGTCTTACTCGATACGTTGTTGTTCAGCTCGGGCTCTCTGGACTACTGAGGGTCTCTTTCCTCTTCTGGCGTTTGGGCCACGACCACGTCCGCTTCAAAGATATATTCCACGTAAATCAGTCCATTATACGTGATACGATCCAGTAGGAACAATAGTTGAAACTGTCATTGGCTAGTCACATGTTACAGAACGATCATTGACAGTTTCTATTTTTCCTACTGGATCGCTGTGTTCTTTTGAAAACCGGAACCAATCAATCGCTTCAGTTCTTGATCCATCCGCTTCAAAGATATTCCACGTACATGGCCCAGTTTCCTAACACCTCAGTCCATTATACGGGATACCATCATTTTTTGCGAATACATAATATATCTCTATTTTCTTCCCGTTCACTTTTTTAGCTCGATGTATTTTTCGTAATTGATTTCATCATTTCTCCATAAAAACATATCTTCCTATCTACGCCCAGATAATCACTGTTGATGATGAATTGAGGAAAACTTTTCCTGCAGCTATGTTCATCTCGTCCAGTTTGACTTGGAATTGAGCGTGTAGGATGGTTGCTTGGGCGTTCATGTGTTGCGCTTTCCTGAGAGGACCAAATTAGGTTATCGACGTATGTACCGATTGAGAAACTTCCCTCCTGACACACCTCCCCCACCCCCACCACCAGCACCTCCTTCCACTCACCCTAAAAGCAGCCCATCCATCCGTCCAGCCCCATCCTTCAATCGCTCAACCACCCCTCCCTTCCCACCCCCTCCGGATCTAACCCCTCCGGATGGTCCAACCCTTCCACCTTCCAAACCACCCACTGGTTCATTTACATTCGATGTTCCCGCTCCGAATCCCGCTTACTACGGATCTGGCTCTCAAGCAACACCTCCAGCAACTCCTTTATTTAGGAAGGTCACCCCTCCGTCCAATTTTAACGGTGGTGCCACACTCACAGCAGCCCCGGTAATAAAAGAAATTACACCACCACCGCCCCCACCGCCAGTAGAGGAACAGGAGGAACCTTTGAAACCAGGTTATATGAGGACTTTCAAGCCAGCGTACCTTGCTCATTCCAGGGACGATTCTAGGGATCGACAAGCCTCCTCACAAGAGAGAGCGGCTCCTACCCCGGTTCAGCAGAGAGCGGCAGCTGTTACCCCTGTACAGCAAAGAGAGACCCAGCACAGAGAGATTCCTCCCCAGGGGCAGCCGTCCCCGCCACCCTATTTGAGAACTCCACCGGGTGAGCAACAGTACAGAAATACTCCAGTCCCGATGGCACCTCAACCACGGTCTACAGCTCCCCCTGCTGCGGCAATGGCTCCGAGAACTGTTCCCCCGGCTGCTCCAAGAAATACTCCCCCAGCTGCCCCTGCGGTACCCATGCTGAGCGACGTGGCAGCAATCATGGCTTCCATCAAGGCGAATGCAGCCCGTAAAGAAGCAGAAGAGAGATCCCAGCATCAGCAGGTTGCAGCGCAATCCAGCTCTCAATCCAAGTTCGCTGACATGTTCTCTAGGACAGCAGCAAAGTACACCTCAACCTTCAAACTGGACCGAGGTGAGGAGGACACCGCTCAGTCTAGTATGGTGATACAGATAGCGAGGGATCTGGAAGTGGATCTCAATGATCCTGAGATTAACCACCGCCACGTGAAGATGCTGAACAACTACCTAAACGGGTTCAAACTGGGGCTCACGGCAGTTGTGTCCTACATGAAGACCCGGGCCAGGCCGATGCCCTATGACGGGGAGACTGCACAGTCGATCAGGAAGAGGTGGAGAGATCGAATTGTCAAGAAGGAGGGAATGTTAACATGTCAAGACTGCCAGATCCATAACATGAAACCTGAGGTTCACCAGCGACACGTTCTAACTGATCGACACAAGCTCCTCACTAAGACCTTCAGACCTCGGCTGGGCGGCTTCCTGCCCCGATACACCATGGTGTGGTGCGCTATATGTGATGACTTTTTCATGATAACCTTTGAGGGGAAAACCACTAGTGCACATGATGATGATGAGGTCCATTTGAAGGCGGTGGCGATCCTCCAGTTGTTTAATCAGGGTGAGAAACCCCGGTGTAGGACGGGAGCTATGTGTGAACTAACTGAACTGAAGACAACACGTGTAAAAATGGTTGCTCCCCTAAATAGCAAATATACGGGCTCCAAGGAAGCTCTGGATTCTTATAAAAGGGTTTATAAAATTTTATCTGAAAAACGATTGGTTGTGGAGTGAAATGACTGATGACGTTTTTTTTGAATGTGTGTGAAAATGATTCTGTGATTAATACAACTGTGTGCAAAGTGACGATACAGTTTGTTATTCTACGCTTTTCTTACAGCCATTTTATTTTCTAAAAGTGTTCATGTACAAGTTTTTATTGCGTTTAAATCCTCCTAAATCCTTCGTTTTCCTCTCAGGCAGTAATCTATGGATGCCTCCCCAGAGTGTAATGCTCAAGTTACTGCCCCGTCATCAACTGAGCGTGATGTTCCAAATTCAACTCCAAAAACTAGCAAATCTATTGCCGATCAAATTCTTGAAATTCGACAGCGAGTGACAGAAAAGGGTGGTGGTAATTTAATCAAATCTTCGCCCAATGTCAAACCTGCACCTGCTGAGTCTACAAAACAACCAGATTCGTTTGATTTGTCTGCAAAATCGTCCGGTCAGCTGAAGTCGATCGATATTAATCGAAAACGCGCTGATCAACCTACTGCATCATCATGGCCTACTGATCCTCGTCCAAAACCTTCCAAAACCGATCCTCGGTCCACACCCTATGAATCTGATCCTCGCTCAATACCTTCTAACCATCGTCCACAACCGCTGGGCCGACTTCCACAACGAATGCCACCACCCCCTCCTTTTCATCGGCTCCATCAGCACAATCGCTCATTTGCCAGCGGACCTGTCATGAATCCACCCTTTAGGTTTCCTCGGCCTCCAAGGCAATATTTTCGGGATGAGAGACCTCCAGATCATCATGAACCATATGTTACAGACGATGTAAGAGATTCCAAAATGCGTCCTCAAACATCTGGTGAACGGCCCATCAAACGGCCTAGAGGGGATGCACCTGTCAGACCTCGTATAATCGGACCTGGAGGGGAACCACCTGCAAGACCTCGTATAATCGGACCTGGAGGGGAACCACCTGACATGATGGGACCTAGAGGGGAGCCACCTGCAAGACCTCGTATAATCGGACCTGGAGGGGAACCACCATTGAGACCTCGTATGATCCGACCCCAGAGCCAGCCCCTGAAACGTATGGAACCGTGCCGTACTGAGCCACCTCGCAGCCCGGTTCAATCTGAAACCAGAACAGAGGCAGCTGGGAGTACAGAGATCCGTGAAGAAGTTATGGAGGATGATTTTGTACCAGCAGCTGCAGCAGCATTTCCTTTACATCCTTCGAGGAAACCCGCAGCTCCTTCTAAAGCACACTCTCCTGGGCCACCTAAAGGAAATTCCCCTGGACCACCGTTCCCTGGACCACCTCGAAAATGTGTTCGACTGAATCATTCCGACCACCAAGTTAGGCCAGTTAGAGCAGTGCCTCCACACCATACTGCAGTCCCTCCACGCCATACTGCAACTGATTGGCAACCCCGACCGGTTCGAAGGCGAGTTCCATCTTCGGATCTCGGCACCCCACCACCACCAAGGGTTCCTGGAGCGGTTCACCGCCCTCCGAGACCTACTCTCCGACCACAAACGGACTACGATGATTGGCCCCCAGAGGAACACCCTCCTCCTCGCCGCATGGTCAGAAAGGTAGTCAGATATAGGGCACCACCTCCTGGTCACGGTCCCCCTCTACCTGCTAGTCATGGTCCCCGGTTAGTAAGGGTTCGGCGACCCTTGGAGAACCATCACGGGGAAGTTGTTCCGGGTCCCAGGATGAGGAAGGTTCGAGTACGAGTTCCGATTAGTAGGGAAGGTGTTCCGGTTCCTAGGGGTAGAGATCCGGTTCCTAGAGGTCCTAGAGTTCCGGTTCCTAGGGGAGTACGTCCCCAAAGGTTTCCTGTCAGGTTACCGCGTCCCAGAGCCCCTACCAGGATGGTCCACAGAGAGGAGATGTACTATGAAGAGGAGGAAGAGGAAGAAGAGTATTTGGAGGATGAGTATGAAGAGGTATCCCACCGACCAGCGTTCCTACCATCTCAAAATGGGAAACCTGTTATCCGTCGTGCTTCATATCCGACACTAGAAGATTCGAAGCGCCCTGCCTTTTTAACTCCAGAATTATCGCATCAACCTACTGAAGATACTCCTCCATCTTCAACCCCTGACCGGGGGACCAAGTATGTGGCTCCTGACCTCCCTGCCTCAGCAACTCCCCCGGTAGTCCCCGCTTACAGGCAACAAGAGAATCAATCTAAAAGCCCTAAACTCAGTGACATTGCCGATATTATGAAATCTATTAAACGGTCAAATAGTGAGGGATCAGGAGGGGGAGAGGCCCCGGCAGCTGCTAAACCAGGGCCATCCAATGGGTTTTCCAACATGTTCTCACGGACTGCGGAGAGTTACAAAAATAACTTCCTCGAAGACACGGTAGCTTCTACTAGTGAAGCAGAATCAGGCTTCTCGGCGCCTTTGTATGGAGGTCGTGAGGTGATACCCATAACCGGTGAACTTGAAGTGGATTTGTTTGATCCACGGCTGAACCACGACCACATGACTTTCCTCGCCAACTATCTCTGTAAGGGAATGCTCACCACTCAGACCATCCTTAAAATCGTTCCTAATCGACAGAGGGCTGAGCCTGAAGTGATGAAAAGAAATAATAAAAGTCTGTGTGTAAGATTCCGAACACTTCCTCCTGAGGAGCCTGGAAAGCTGCACTGTAAGGAATGTAAGCTTGTTAACATGCCATTTGACCTGTACACCCTACACCTTGAATCTGATCGACATGTCATCATTTCCAATGCTAGAAACCTGCCATTTGATCAGTATCGATTTGAGATGATTTGGTGTGAACTTTGCAGGGATTATTTCATGCTCACATTTCAAGGTGTGACGATTGTGGGACATTCACAGACGCCAAAACACATCAGAGCATCGGTAATATTTGAAATCATGATGTACCCATTTATACCGGTGCACAATCATGTTAAAATGAATAGGGTTATTGTTAACAAGTTCTTGTGTAGGTTGAGTGACTTGAAAACTACGAAATTGAAAATGCCCGAGCCTCGTCTAAGCAAATACAATACCGCTATTGGTAAAGCTAATGGTGCTTTTGAGTCATATAAAGTGAACTATGGTATCTTAAAACAGAGGGGGCTTATTATAGGTGACTGAAGGAAACAATCTTGTTTCTCTAATTGTGACTGAAGACGTAATCGATGTTTACATATTAATTCGTTTTTTTATTTTTACATCCAACACTTTTCTATCAATTGTCTCCATTTCGCGCAATGCTCGTTCAACACGGTGCGAAATGTTTTTGAAAATATGAACTTTTCACGACCCTAACGTACTACGTATAACAATTTTGGGAGTTTTCTGACCCTTTCAACATTTTTAAAAGCGAATACCTTATTACTTGTATATTAGCAAACCCATTATTATCGTTCCTAAAATTAAGGATAACATATTTTTAGCGAAGAATATGACCAAAATTTGGATAAAAAGGCTAAAATAAAATCTACTCTTAATTCAAATTGCCATTGAAGCAAAAGGGTCAACCAAATCACGGATGATGTGTTATTGAATGTGTGTGAAAATGATTCTGTGATTAATAACTGTGTGCAAAGTGACTATACAGTTCTACGCTTTTCTAACAGCCATTTTATTTTCTAAAAGTGTTCATGTACAAGTTTTTATTGCGTTTAAATCCTCCTAAATCCTTCGTTTTCCTCTCAGGCAGTAATCTATGGATGCCTCCCCAGAGTGTAATGCTCAAGTTACTGCCCCGTCATCAACTGAGCGTGATGTTCCAAATTCAACTCCAAAAACTAGCAAATCTATTGCCGATCAAATTCTTGAAATTCGGCAGCGAGTGACAGAAAAGGGTGGTGGTAATTTAATCAAAACTTCGTCCAGTGTCAAACCTGCACCTGCTGAGTCTACAAAACAACCAGATTCGTTTGATTTGTCTGCAAAATCGTCCGGTCAGCTGAAGTCTATCGATATTAATCGAAAACTTGCTGATCAACCTACTGCATCATCATGGCCGACTGATCCTCGTCCAAAACCTTCCAAAACCGATCCTCGGTCCATACCCTATGAATCCGATCCTCGCTCAATACCTTCTAATCATCGTCCGCGTCCACAACCCCTGGGCCGACTTCCCCAGGGAATGCCACCACCTCCTCCTTTTCACCAGCTCCATTCCAATCGATCATTTGCCAGCGGGCCTGTCATGAATCCACCATTCAGGTTTCCTCGGCCTCCTAGGCAATATTTCCGGGATGAGAGACCTCCAGATCATCATGAACCATATATTGAAGAAGATGTAAGAGATTCCATACCGCGTCCTCAAAAACCTGGTGAACGGCCCATCAAACGGCCTAGAGGGGAACCACCTGTTAGACCTGAAAAAGTTCAGCCTAGAGGGGAACCACCTGCAAGACCTCGTATAATCGGACCTGGACGGGAACCACCTGGCATGAGGGGACCTAGGGGGGAGCCACCTGTTAGACCTCGCATGATCCGACCCCATAGTCATCCCTCACACCATATGGAACCGCCCCGTACTGAGCGGCCTCGTAGCCCGGTTCAATTTGAAACCAGAACAGAGTCACAGCCCAAGCAAGCAGAAACACCGGATAAACAGGCAGAAACTTCATCGAACGACTCAAAAAATGATCAAAAAGAGGCGGCTGGGACTACAGACATACGCGAAATAGTTATGGAGGATGATTTTGCCCCAGCAGCTGCAGCGTTTCCTTTACATCCTTCAAGGAAACCCGCAGCTCCTTCTAAAGCACATTCCCCTGGACTACCTAAAGCTCAATCACCTGGGCCACCGAAAGGACACTCGCCAGGGCCACCTCGAAAATGCGTTCGACTAAATCATTCCGATCACCAAGTCAGGCCAGTTAGAGCAGTGCCTCCACACCATTCTGCAGTACCTCCACACCATGACCCAACTGATTGGAAACCCAGGCCGGTTCGAAGACGAGTTCCATCATCTGATCACGGCACCCCACCACCACCACCACCAAGGGTTCCTGGAGTGGTTCACCGCCCTCCGAGGCCTACTACTCTCCAACCTGACTACGACGATTGGCCCCCAGAGGACTACCCTCCTCCTCGTCGTATGATCCGGAAAGTCGTTAGGTATAGAGCGCCACCTCCTGGCCATGGTCCCCCTCCACCTGCTGGCCATGGCCCTCGATTAGTACGGGTTCGGCGACCCTTGGAAAATCATCACGGGGAAGTTGTTCCAGGTCCTAGGATGAGAAAGGTTCGAATACGAGTTCCGGTTTCCAGGGATGGTGTTCCGGTTCCTAGGGTTGGTTTTCCGGTTCCTAGAAGTCCTAGAGTTCCGGTTCCTAGGGGAGTACGTCCCCAAAGGTTCCCTGCCAGGTTACCGCGTCCCAGAGCTCCTACCAGGATAGTCCACAGAGATGAGTTGTTCTATGAAGAGGAAGAAGAGGAACAAGAAGAGTATGTGGAGGAGGAGTATGAAGAGGTCGCCCACCGACCAGCGTTCCTACCATCTCAAAACGGGAGGCCTGTTATTCGTCGTGCTTCATATCCGACACTAGACGATTCGAAACGCCCTGCCTTTTTGACTCCAGAATCACCACAGCAACCGACTGAAGTAGAAGATAACCCTCCTTCCTCCACCCCTGACCGGGGGACAAAGTATGTGGCTCCTGACCTCCCTGCTTCAGCAACCCCTCCGGTAGTCCCCGCTTACAGGCAACAAGAGAAACAATCCAAGAGCCCTAAACTCAGTGACATTGCCGATATTATGAAATCTATTAAACGGTCAAATAGTGAGGGGTCAGGAGGGGGAGAGGCCCCGGCAGTTGTTAAACCAGGGCCATCCAATGGGTTTTCCAACATGTTCTCACGGGCTGCTGAGAGTTACAAAAATAACTTCCTCGAAGACACGGTAGCTTCCGGTGAAGCAGAATCAGGCTTCGCGGCTCCTTTGTATGGAGGACGTGAGGTGATACCCATAACTGGCGAACTCGAAGTGGATTTGTTTGATCCACGGCTGAACCATGACCACATGACTTTCCTCGCCAACTATCTCTGTAAGGGAATGCTCACCACTCAGACCATCCTTAAAATCGTTCCTAATCGACAGAGGGCTGAGCCTGAAGTGATGAAAAGAAATAATAAAAGTCTGTGTGTAAGATTCCGAACACTTCCTCCCGAGGAGCCTGGCAAGCTACACTGTAAGGAATGTAAGCTTGTCAACATGCCATTTGACCTATACACCCTGCACCTTGAATCTGATCGGCATGTCATCATTGTAATGCTAGAAACCTGCCATTTGATCAGTATCGATTTGAGATGATTTGGTGCGAACTTTGCAGGGATTATTTCATGCTCACATTCCAAGGGGTGACAATTGTGGGACATTCACAGACGCCAAAACACATCAGAGCATCGGTAATATTTGAAATCATGATGTACCCATTTATACCGGTGCACAATCATGTTAAAATGAATAGGGTTATTGTTAACAAGTTCTTGTGTAGGTTGAGTGACTTGAAAACTACGAAATTGAAAATGCCCGAGCCTCGTCTAAGCAAATACAATACCGCTATTGGTAAAGCAAATGGTGCTTTTGAGTCGTATAAAGTGAACTATGGTATCTTAAAACAAAGGGGGCTTATCATAGGTGACTGAAGGACACAATTTTGTTTCTCTAATTGTGACTGAAGACGTAATCGATGTTTACATATTAATTCGTTTTTTATTTTTACATCCAACACTTTTCTATTAATTGTCTCCATTTCGCGCAATGCTCGATCAACACGGTGCGAAATGTTTTTGTAAATAATAAATGAACTTTTCACGATCCTAATGTAATATAATAATTTTGGGAGTTAGACATGCTCTATCAGTTTTCTGACCCTTTCAACATCTTTAAAAGCGATAATTCAACTCAAAAGCGGCGAATGTTTTTGAGTTGTTCATACTCTGTTTTTATTCTAGAAATGAGTTCTGTGTGGCGCTCGCACACAGTGTCAGGCGACTCAAAAACATTTCGTACCGAGTTGATACACACCAGACTCGTTTGCACTACACCAAATCAGAAGAATGGTGCTCTTTCCTCTCAAACATGCGCTCTGCGTTCCACTTCGCGAACAAATAACAGCCCCCTCATATTTTATAGAGGCATGGCAAATGTCTCGGGTCAACATTACAGCTACACATATACGCCGGGACTTCAACCTGCTGCCTATAGCACCTCACCCACCGGACCCCTCGGTAAGCTAGCTAGATGAAGAAACTGCTTGACTTGTTCTCCGTCGTCACGCAACGGTAATACAAATAACCTCCCATTTTTACAATCACGTAGAAAGCTGAAAGGGTTAGACCATAGCAAGGAACTGTACTGTTGTTCAGATGTAGTACAGTCGGACCCCGATTTAGTGCCCCCCGATTTAGGAACACCCCGATTTAGTGACAGGATAAATTTCCCCCGATATAGGAAATTAACTACAGTCGGACCCCAATTTAGTGACCCCCGATTTAGTGACACCCCGATTTAGACCCCTATTTAGTGCCCCCCGATTTAGTGACACCCCGATTTAGTGACAGGATAAATTTTCCCCGATATAGGAAATTAACGGTATTTGACCCCGATTTAGTGCCCATCCCGATTTAGTGCCCAAAACCCTTTCCCCCGAGGATGTCACTAAATCGGGGTCCGACTGTACTAGATCTGTAAAGATGTTTTTTTATCCCATACCTCTCTCTTCCAGGTTCGGTTTACAACACAGCGTCATATCAGGAAAGTGCAGCAGCGGCAGCAGCTAAGCAGTACAGTGGGGCACTGTTAGCAGCCGCTTCCTATACCTCCCCCTCTGCACCACCCACCCAGTATTCGACAGGGTATGGGTGTTACACTCAACAGTTACCTTCCATATCTTACGGAATGGGACAGGTTAGTTGCAAGAGTATTACTAAAATTTAGTTTGTACCTGTCCCTTTTCAGTATATCTTAGTGGAAGCTAGATAGGTCGGGTACAAACTATGACAGTGAAGATTGTGACTCCAGACTCCTCTTTTGGCTGCCCCACACACTAAATACATTTCTTTCTCCCTCTATCTTGCTAACATGTTTCCCCCTCTAGACGGAGGCCTTCCAGACGCTACAAGGTAATTCAGCGGCCACCCTGTATACACCCCAGTCTCACCACTACACACCACAGTCCCACCTTCAACCCTCTGCCGGTAGTGGAGGGGGAGGTGGGGGTAACTCAGCAGCGGCTACAGCAGCAGCACTCTCTATGCAGCAGGTCCAGCAGCAACTTGCAGCCGC
>AVPN01000446.1:10424-39498 GCA_000695325.1 Pleurobrachia bachei | reverse complement strand
CCCTCTCTCACTCTGTCTTCTGTGCTAGCAGACTAGTATGGTCAACAAGCTTGCCTCAATGCTGTCCGAACCTGATGGTCCTTTCATTAACACGGCACAGTTGAACCTATCTAAGTATGCTGAGAGACATGGACTAAATAGGGTGTTGTTTGATTACCTATTTTACCATGAGAATGATATTCGGAACGCACTTGATCTTGCAGCTCTAGCTACACAGGTACACACATGTTGAGTAGCTGGTTTTTATTTCAATATATTAATAATTAATATATGCATGTACAATGTACAGTGTACAATGTACAGTGTACACTGTACACTACTGTTTCTATATTTCTCCCTATTACCCACTCAGAATTTTCCTCTTTCTCACCCTCTCTCCTCTGTCTCTCTCTCTTTCCAGGTGTCGCAGTACGAGGACTGGTGGTGGAAGCAGCAGCTGGGGAAGTGTTATTACCGCCTCAGTTTATTC
Source organism: Pleurobrachia bachei (assembly GCA_000695325.1). Lineage (NCBI taxonomy): Eukaryota > Metazoa > Ctenophora > Tentaculata > Cydippida > Pleurobrachiidae > Pleurobrachia > Pleurobrachia bachei. Next base: position 39,029 of record AVPN01000446.1, on the reverse strand, counting down.
AGGGATGCGGAGAAGCAGTTCCACTCTGCCCTCCGACAACAGAGCACAGTGGACAACTATCTGTACCTCGCTAAAGTGTACATCAGACTGGATCAGCCTTTGGCTGCCCTGGATCTATTCGCTAAGGGTATCGAGGAGTTCCCGGGGGAAGTATCACTAATTATTGGGTGTGCCCGGGTGCATGAGGGGCTGGGTGACACTGATCAGTCTGTCAAGTGGTACAAGAGCGTGTTTCAGTTTGATGCATCATGTGTAGAGGCCATCGCGTGTATTGGTACCCATAACTTCTACTCTGACATGCCTGAGATCGCCCTGAGGTCCTTTAGACGGCTCCTCCAGATGGGAATCTCCAACTCTGAACTGTATACTAACATTGCCTTGTGTTGCTTCTACTCTCAGCAGTACGACATGGCACTAACATGTTTTGAGAGGGCTGTAACATTATCTAACAAGGAATCAGCAGCAGATGTTTGGTATAACATCGGGCATGTTGCTGTGGGTATTGGGGATAGCAACCTCGCTTACCAGGCCTTCCAACTGGCTCTGATCTCAGATAACAACCATGCTGAGGCGTACAACAACTTGGCGGTCTTGGAGATGAGAAAGGGTAAAGTGGAGCAGGCAAGGGCCTATTTCCTGGCTGCTATCAGTATAAATCAGGAGCTGTACGAGGCCCATTATAACCTCTCTATCCTGTCAGAGAGTCAGGGTGATCTAAATACTAGTTATAAAGAGGTGAGGAAGTCGATCGAGGCATTCCCTAGTCACGTTGATTCCAAGAATCTCCTCGCACAACTGAAGCAGTATTTCACCCTTCTTTGATCTGTATGTGATATTATATGTGAATAGGGCCATATATTCAGAAGGTTTATGGGAATAAAACTATAATAACTGGGTTACGGGATATCTACCAGACAATATTCTTGGAAGATCTATGTGAATATTGGAAGAACAAGGGCCTGCAGGAGGCTCATTCTATAATTCCAGGAATGCTAATTAAATTGTCGAGGCTGATTAAATTTTTAAGGCATATCCCATGGCCCGCTCAGCTCAGTGATGGCCTCGGGGGGTACGTCACCTTTATTTTTTCCCACTGCCCACAAAATACTTAAATTTTGAATTTGCCCACATGGGCAAATGTGGGCAAAAGTAGGCAAAAGTGGGCAAAAATAGGCAAAAAATTTAAAATCATTAAAAATATGCCACCAACGAGTCTGTGACGAAGGTTTTCCACCACCAATATCCTCCTAAAGGTCCCCACTATCGATTACAACCGATGATTATGCATGATCAGGGCTAATAAGGCTCCATGTTTGACTGGGTAATAGTGGGCGAATATTGGGCAAAACAGTAGGCAAAAGTAGGCAAAATATTTAATATTTAAAAAAAAACACTCAGTGGTGTTCTAGGAGACCCTTGGGTAAATATCGGTGAAGGAATTAGCTTGTTTTCAATTATTTTTCCAGTCAAGGCGAAATTTGGCGTTTTTGACCTAACTAATGGGAAGTGTTATTACCGCCTCAGTTTATTCAGGGATGCGGAGAAGCAGTTCCACTCTGCCCTCCGACAACAGAGCACAGTGGACAACTATCTGTACCTTGCTAAAGTGTACATCAGACTGGATCAACCTCTCGCTGCCCTGGATCTATTCGCTAAGGGTATCGAGGAGTTCCCGGGGGAAGTATCACTAATTATTGGGTGTGCCCGGGTGCATGAGGGGCTGGGTGACACTGATCAGTCTGTCAAGTGGTACAAGAGCGTGTTTCAGTTTGATGCATCATGTGTAGAGGCCATCGCGTGTATTGGTACCCATAACTTCTACTCAGACATGCCTGAGATCGCCCTGAGGTCCTTTAGACGGCTCCTCCAGATGGGAATCTCCAACTCTGAACTGTATACTAACATTGCCTTGTGTTGCTTCTACTCTCAGCAGTACGACATGGCACTAACATGTTTTGAGAGGGCTGTAACATTATCTAACAAGGAATCAGCAGCAGATGTTTGGTATAACATCGGGCATGTTGCTGTGGGTATTGGGGATAGCAACCTCGCTTACCAGGCCTTCCAACTGGCTCTGATCTCAGATAACAACCATGCTGAGGCGTACAACAACTTGGCGGTCTTGGAGATGAGAAAGGGTAAAGTGGAGCAGGCAAGGGCCTATTTCCTGGCTGCTATCAGTATAAATCAGGAGCTGTACGAGGCCCATTATAACCTCTCTATCCTGTCAGAGAGTCAGGGTGATCTAAATACTAGTTATAAAGAGGTGAGGAAGTCGATCGAGGCATTCCCTAGTCACGTGGATTCCAAGAATCTCCTCGCACAACTGAAGCAGTATTTCACCCTTCTTTGATCTGTATGTGATATTATATGTGAATAGGGCACAGAGGCCATATATTCAGAAGGTTTATGGGAATAAAACTATAATAACTGGGTTACGGGATATCTACCAGACAATATTCTTGGAAGATCTATGTGAATATTGGAGGAACAAGGGCCTGCAGGAGGCTCATTTTATTATTCCAGGAATGCTTATTAAATTGTCGAGGCTGATTAAATTTTTAAGGCATATCCCATGGCCCGCTCAGCTCAGTGATGGCCTCATTGTCATAACGTGCGAATAATATGAAGTCCCGCCCCTCCTCGCAGCTCTACGTAATACAGGGGCGTGATATATGATGATATATACGTTGTAAATGTGTAAAATTATCCACCTGGTGTGTACAGTATTTATTTTCCGCTAAAGATTTATTTAGTGTTGTTTGCGTCAAAATGATTTTCCTTCAACTCGCTACGTGTCTTATAAACCCATTGTGCCCCTGTTATAGCAGTACCTTCTTAACCCATTGTGTTGTAGCTGCAGCCATGACATCGTTGTATGGCCTCCCCGCTGGACTGGTCTTCAGGGCCGCGGTGCTCGTCATGAGGGACCAGGGAGCAGCAGCCAAGAAACTCATTGAATCAGGTGTGTTGTATTGTGAGTAGTGTTGAAGTAATAGGTCTCATTGTGTGGCTCACACCGTCATTTTATTTCAAAATGAGAGCGAGCATGCTCTGTGAGCCGTGAGGGTCGGTAACAAGTCAGTCATTACTCTACCTTGACAGAGCGCTGTGTGAGCTACACAAGTCATAGGACATAGTTATCGAACTTTTCAGTAACCCCTCTTTAATATTTCTTCAGAAAACCGCGAAGATGATCAGACCATTGTCACAGAGTTATTGGGCCCAACCAGCGGGAAGTCTTCAGATGAGGCTGTAATGGAGTGGATGGAGGGGGGAAACAACTTCACACCTGCCAATATTGATCACTTCTTTGAGCGGGTATTTCTGCAGTGGAACCTGGGTAAACCAGAGTTGCTTTCCTTCATGGGATTCCTGGAACAGGCTGGAATCAGGAGTCACCATGGTTACCTGTCTAATGCACCTTGTGAGAAACAAGATGTGTTGGAGAGTGAAGCAAGGAAGTGGACGACGGAGGCGATAGAGGCAGGACAGTGGAGTCCACCGCCCAATGAATGCCAAGAAACAAGCCTCAAGATATTAAAGTGGATGTTGGAAAATGGGAAGGCCGACTTCAAAGATCAAATTTACCCTTTGGAGCAACTAGGAGGGGTGCACTGTATGTTTCTCCTACTAATGACTGATTTTGCCCCCATCATCCAAGAATCGGATCTAGAGCTGTATGTAATGAGGTTGAGGGCAGTAAGGAACAAGTTCAACAGGGTTGCTGGCGATATAGAGGAGAAGAGAAAGGGAGGGGTCGTTGTTCCTAAAGTGTGCCTCGAGAAGATGATCAGGAGTATCAAGGCAATAATGGATGACCTGAGTGGTGGGAAAGTCCTGATTTCATCCGTGGAGCGGGTTTGGAAGGATCTCTCTGAGGACTGGAGAGAGAAGATAAGGTCAGCTACAGAGGAGACGGTTATACCAGCGTACAAGTGTCTACTAGACGCCCTGACTGTCTGTCTGGAGAGTTCGTCCGATGATGCTGGTCTGTGGAAGTTACCCCGGGGTAAGGAGTACTACGCGAGATGTCTGAAGTGGGAAACAACTACTGATCTGACACCGGAGCAAGTTCACAGGTTGGGCGAGGAGCAGGTCGCAAAGTTATTCCAGCAGTTCAACGAGGTGGTGTGTGAGCTGAATGCGAGGGGTGATATGACGCTGAGTGCTGACAACTCAGTCGAGGAGAATCTCAGGATTCTGGGGGAGGATGAGCAGTTCCTGTACAAAGACGAGGAGGCGGAGGATTGTATTAAGGAGTATAGATCACTACTGGAGGTTGTATCGGGGATGGTCCAGGACATGTTCAATATCACACCCACCAGTAAATGTACTATTAAACCCATGCCCATTTCAATGACTGAGGGAGGGGCAGCAGCGTGCTACTTCGCAGGGTCTGTCGACCTGATCAGACCGGGGACGTTCTACGCCAATACAGCTAATATCAAGAGTCAGAACAAGTGTCAAATGAGGACATTAGTGGCACATGAGTCAGTGCCAGGGCATCATTTCCAGATCTCTCTCAATATAGAGAACAAGGACCTGCCCTACTTTAGGAGGGTCTGGTCCGAGGAGGAGGGTACATTCAACGCATATATTGAGGGGTGGGGCCTCTATTCAGAACACATTGGACGGGAGATAGGTGAGTTGAGCACGTGACAATAGACTTCATAACCATAACAATGTACATGAACAGCCATCATGCAGTGCAGTAATTATTATGCACCTCATTCCTAAATAACACATACTACATTGGCAAGCATTGTTTGCATTAGAGCTGCTGTAGTGTACATCTTGATTTCTCCACTACAAGTTGATACACCATCTCTATCTTCCTATCCACCCATTCTCTCAGGATTTTATAAGGAAGCAGATGGGACTCATGGGTACAGTTTGTTGGGATATTTCATGGCTGAGTTACTGAGAGCCTCACGACTAGTGGTGGACACGGGACTCCACTACTTCAAGTGGCCGAGGGAAAAGGTGATGGTGGTTTCAAAATTAACAAAACTTACTGTTTCATAACAAACTTTGCCAAAACGTTTACTGTTCTGAGACTCAGAACAGGAAACATTTCGGAGAAGTTTATAAATATGTAGTAAGTCTGAGTTGCTAACATATCCTCTTCTCTCACTTTCCCAGGCGGTTGACTTTATGAAGCGTTCCACGGGTATGACGTCACGCGAGGCAGAAGATGAGGTTGATAGATACTGTGTACTCCCTGGACAAGCATGTTCTTACAAGGTAAACGTCCAGTGCGGAAATGTGATAAACCATGTCATACACTGCACTTTTCATCGCTCACATGTGTTTCTCACCAAACTAAGTATTCTAGTTTAACAACTCCCCTGTTCCAGGTTGGTCAACTGAAGTTGTTGGAGGTTAGAGAGAAAATGAAGCAGAAACCCAACTTTGACCTCGCCAAGTTTCACGATTTGCTCCTGGCCTTGGGTCCAGTACCCCTAGAGCTCCTTGAAGGAGAATTCCTGGAGAAGAGTCTTTGATGTTATACTTTCAATAGACCCTCATTTTGAATAAAGAGATCTGAGCAAGAATTGAATCCTCATTTTTGCAGCCTTTTGTAGGTAGAATTAGAAATTAAAATGTGTGTGACTGTGTTTAGATGAATTATTTTACGTTCTGTCTGTAGATTTTAGATCTTATCTGTTGTTGTATTAAAGGCCGTTGATATGGCTGACGTTTTGTTGTATCTGGTAATTTTTGGGAATTTCAGTTTTTATGAATTTAATTTCCTTCACAAAACAGTCTTGCATTAAAAATTTCACGCTTTATTTCTTAACCTGTAAATGGTATTTGGTAATATGTGTTCATTGCATGCAGTAGGCTGCGAGGTCTGTTTGGCGCCGCCGACCATATTGATCTGAGAATCAAATGGGGTATGGCACCGCCATACAATGCGGGGTGGAAGGCACCCCTCTACCAGCAAGTACCCCAACACATTGAGTAAAATAGTATTATATCTAACCCTTCTCTCTCTGTCTAGATGGCTGATATTCTGCGGATAACCACCGCAGCAGTAGACAGTCTTCTCAGCAGTTCCTCCTGTAGTAGTGTCCGGATCAAGGCTAGGAAGGTCCGGGAACTGAGCACTGAAGATGTTATGAGGCGGTCAGGGTGCAGTGAGAGATCTACTCTCAGAGAGGGAGAGAGATCAACTCTCAGAGAAGGAGAGAGATCACATTTTATGGAGGAACAGAGATCATTAGTCGAAGAGGGCGAGCAGGTGACGACGGAGCACCGTACACCAGCTAGGATTAGTGGAGAGAAAATGAAGCAGAAACCCAACTTTGACCTCGCCAAGTTTCACGATTTGCTCCTGGCCTTGGGTCCAGTACCCCTAGAGCTCCTTGAAGGAGAATTCCTGGAGAAGAGTCTTTGATGTTATACTTTCAATAGACCCTCATTTTGAATAAAGAGATCTGAGCAAGAATTGAATCCTCATTTTTGCAGCCTTTTGTAGGTAGAATTAGAAATTAAAATGTGTGTGACTGTGTTTAGATGAATTATTTTACGTTCTGTCTGTAGATTTTAGATCTTATCTGTTGTTGTATTAAAGGCCGTTGATATGGCTGACGTTTTGTTGTATCTGGTAATTTTTGGGAATTTCAGTTTTTATGAATTTAATTTCCTTCACAAAACAGTCTTGCATTAAAAATTTCACGCTTTATTTCTTAACCTGTAAATGGTATTTGGTAATATGTGTTCATTGCATGCAGTAGGCTGCGAGGTCTGTTTGGCGCCGCCGACCATATTGATCTGAGAATCAAATGGGGTATGGCACCGCCATACAATGCGGGGTGGAAGGCACCCCTCTACCAGCAAGTACCCCAACACATTGAGTAAAATAGTATTATATCTAACCCTTCTCTCTCTGTCTAGATGGCTGATATTCTGCGGATAACCACCGCAGCAGTAGACAGTCTTCTCAGCAGTTCCTCCTGTAGTAGTGTCCGGATCAAGGCTAGGAAGGTCCGGGAACTGAGCACTGAAGATGTTATGAGGCGGTCAGGGTGCAGTGAGAGATCTACTCTCAGAGAGGGAGAGAGATCAACTCTCAGAGAAGGAGAGAGATCACATTTTATGGAGGAACAGAGATCATTAGTCGAAGAGGGCGAGCAGGTGACGACGGAGCACCGTACACCAGCTAGGATTAGTGGAGTGATGGTGGATGACAGTGTGCATTTAGTGGCACCCAGTATCACCTCGAGTTCAGTTTCCATAGTAACGGTCGGGGAGGTAGACCTCATTCCAACAAGAGACGGGGAGGAGAGTTCCCTTTGTGTTGTGGAGAGGGTGGAGAGTGGGTACAGTAACACGTCACGCGACACATCACGTGACAGATCACGTGACCATATAGAATCATCCTACACCCGCACTAACACCAGTACAACCACCAGTAACCTGTCCTCCAATCTGTCCTCCCTAAAATCTGAGAAAGTGGTAGGTTCCAGTACTCCAACAGCCCGAACTGTCCTTTCCACCTCCCAAACATCTCAACCCCGAACTGTCCTTTCCACCTCTCAAACCACACAGCCCCCAGCTGCCCTTCCCAGTATCTCCACCACATCCGGCCTCCCCCAGGGTATCCTCAGACCCACATCCTCAGTACCACCACCGCCTACTGAACGGGTAACAGTTGAGCGGCATCCCTCCGCAGCACTGTCAGCCCGACAAGCCCTACAGAAGGGTAGCACGGCCATTGAGAAGGGTCCTGTGTTGGTTAGGAGAGCTACAACAGAACAACAAGTGATCCCTGATCAGTCATCTCAGATCGCGGCTGCGGTCGCGGCTGCGGAACGGCGATGTCGTGGAATGGTCGTTGAACAGAGAGATGTTCAGCTGCAGCTGGAGAGACTGGCTGCTCAGTTGGAGGAGAGGAAATATGAGAAGCAACAAGAGAAACAGCAACAACATGTGGATATCCGGTGTGATGTTTCTAAAGATATGGGTAACAGTGGATTTCCACAGGCCCATATGACGGACCCAACACTAGATCTGACTCTGTTACCAGAGGTTGCTACCCCCCTCAACCCCAGGTCTGTACCTGTACCCAGGACAGCTCCCCGACCTAGTGCGGTGGAGATTAGGCAGCGGTTTATTGATCAGGCTGTGGAGAGGGATAGGGAGGATGAACGAGAAAGGGCCGGGGAGAAACAGATGGATATAATGAGGGAAGGACAACGGAGACTGGAGGAAATGGATCTGAAAATGAGAGATGCCTTAGCGGAGGTGAAACGAACTAGAAATGAGGTCGAAGAGCTGCGGAGATCAGAGAAATCTCGACCACTTGCAGATAAATACCTAGCCGAGATCCAGTCTCGGGATATTCCCAGGCGGGATGCGAGTCACTACACAACTCCTGCCTACATTCTGGAGGCGAGACAGCTGCTGAGAGAGGCGGAGGAACGGAAAAGAGAGGTGGACGAGGGGAGGTTTGCTCTGGATGCTACATTCAACTGTGAAAGGACGGGAGAAGCAGAGGCAGAGATAGAGAGGAAGGTGGCGGAAGCGATGGACAAGGTCAATCAGGAACTGAGAGAGGAGAGGATGAAGGGGAAGAAGAAGAAGCCCATCAAGAAGGAAAACATCCCTGAGAAGAAGAAAACAATTGCTAAGATGAGGAAGGATAAACTAAGTCTAGCCGACAAAAAACTGTTGTATGAGAAGGTACGGAAGGAAAATGAACACCAAAGGATCAAAGCTAACCTGGGGTACCTCCGAAAACAAGAGGACCAGATCCTACCAGTTATTCAGGATAGTAGGTCTACCAGAAGGGTGGACCATGATCTTCCCAGGAGTATCTCACTGGGATGTAGGATGGTACCCGAGACCAGTAGTACACCTCTCTGCCCCCGTTCAGTATCAAGGTACCGTGATGTATCAGCTGGGATCAGTAGATTGGAGGAGGACAGGAAGACAGATGTTGGGGTGGGGAGGACACCCCTTACGGAGAGGACTGTAGGGGTGGGTGTCACCCACCTAGAGGAGAGGGAGGATATTGGGGTGGGTGTCAGTAGGGTGGATCAAGTGGACGTATCATGTGGTGTGTCACCACTTCACCAGCTAATCAACAAGCACCTTCCTGATGAGACAAATACCAGTGATCTGCTGACGTCATCATCGGAGGATAGTTTTGTACACTTTGTACGGGGTGGAAGAGAGAGGAGAAAGGTAACTCCACCGCCCACTAAACGAGTGGAATGGAAGCCTCAACAACAACTTATCTCACGATATCCTGAACCTCAACAACCTCCCACCTCTACAAGAGAGCAGTGTCTGGGTGAGATAGAAGATGCGATACTGGAGAGACTCCTACAAGAGGATCAGGATCCGGGTGTTGATGGGGAGCTAAGAGCTCTCCTAGGGGAGGAAGTGTACCGGGGAGCTAAGGCAGCCGGTCTCACACCCCACCAAATACACGCTCTGGTAGCTGAGGTTATAGCTGAAGAGACTGAGGGAAGAATATCACAGAGAATTGAAGCTGGTGGACAGGTAGCAGAAGGGAAGATTGGAAAAGAAGCACAAAAAGAAGCTTATTCTGAGAGTGTCAAGGAAGCATCCTATTCTGGTAACACATTTGAGGAAATCACGGACAGCAGTCGAACAACTTCATAGTGGCACCCAGTATCACCTCGAGTTCCGTTTCCATAGTAACGGTCGGAGAGGTAGACCTCATTCCAACAAGAGACGGGGAGGAGAGCTCACCGTGTGTTGTGGAGAGGGTGGAGAGTGGGTACAGTAACACGTCACGTGATCATATAGAATCATCCTACACACGCACTAGCACCAGTACAACCACCAGTAACCTGTCCTCCAATCTGTCCTCCCTAAAATCTGAGAAAGTGGTAGGTTCCAGTACTCCAACAGCCCGCCCTGTCCTTTCCACCTCCCAAACATCTCAACCCCGAACTGCCCTTTCCACCTCTCAAACCACACAGCCCCCAGCTGCCCTTCCCAGTATCTCCACCACATCCGGCCTCCCCCAGGGTATCCTCAGACCCACATCCTCAGTACCACCACCGCCTACTGAACGGGTAACAGTTGAGCGGCATCCCTCCGCAGCACTGTCAGCCCGACAAGCCCTACAGAAGGGTAGCACGGCCATTGAGAAGGGTCCTGTGTTGGTTAGGAGAGCTACAACAGAACAACAAGTGATCCCTGATCAGTCATCTCAGATCGCGGCTGCGGTCGCGGCTGCGGTTGCCGCTACAGCACCTTACCAGCAACTACAGAGAGATGTTCAGCTGCAGCTGGAGAGACTGGCTGCTCAGTTGGAGGAGAGGAAATATGAGAAGCAACAAGAGAAACAGCAACAACATGTGGATATCCGGTGTGATGTTTCTAAAGATATGGGTGGTAATAGTGGATTTCCTCAGGCCCATATGACGGACCCAACACTAGATCTGACTCTGTTACCAGAGGTTGCTACCCCCCTCAACCCCAGGTCTGTACCTGTACCCAGGACAGCTCCCCGACCTAGTGCGGTGGAAATTAGGCAGCGTTTTATTGATCAGGCTGTGGAGAGGGATAGAGAGGATGAAAGAGAAACAGCTGGAGAGAAACAGCTGGATATAATGAGGGAAGGACAACGGAGACTGGAAGAAATGGACCTGAAAATGAGAGATGCTCTGGCGGAGGTGAAACGAACTCGAAATGAGGTCGAAGAGCTGCGAAGGTCGGAGAAATCTCGGCCACTCCGTCTATTTATGGATCGGCTCTAGGTCAGAGCCCTATAAGGGTCCGCCCTTGCAAGTCACTACACAACTCCTGCCTACATTCTGGAGGCAAGACAGCTGCTGAGAGAGGCCGAGGAGCGGAAAAGAGAGGTTGATGAGGGGAGGTTTGCACTGGATGCTACATTCAACTGTGAGAGGACGGGGGAAGCAGAGGCAGAGATAGAGAGGAAGGTGGCGGAAGCGATGGACAAGGTCAACCAGGAACTGAGAGAGGAGCGACTGAAGGGAAAGAAGAAGAAACCCGCCCAGAAGGAAAACATCCCTGAAAAGAAGAAAACCACTGCTAAGATGAGGAAGGACAAACTAAGTCTGGCTGATAAAAAACTGTTGTATGAGAAGGTACGGAAGGAAAATGAACACCAAAGGATCAAAGCTAACCTGGGGTACCTCCGAAAACAAGAGGACCAGATCCTACCAGTTATTCAGGATAGTAGGTCTACCAGAAGGGTGGACCATGATCTTCCCAGGAGTATCTCACTGGGATGTAGGATGGTACCCGAGACCAGTAGTACACCTCTCTGCCCCCGTTCAGTATCAAGGTACCGTGATGTATCAGCTGGAATCAGTAGATTGGAGGACAGGAAGACAGATGTTGGGGTGGGGAGGACACCCCTTACGGAGAGGACTGTAGGGGTGGGTGTCACCCACCTAGAGGAGAGGGAGGATATTGGGGTGGGTGTCAGTAGGGTGGATCAAGTGGACGTATCATGTGGTGTGTCACCACTTCACCAGCTAATCAACAAGCACCTTCTTGATGAGACAAATACCAGTGATCTGCTGACGTCATCATCGGAGGAGAGTTTTGTACACTTTGTACGGGGTGGAAGAGAGAGGAGAAAGGTAACTGCACCGCCCACTAAACGAGTGGAATGGAAACCTCAACAACAACATATCTCCCGATATTCTGAACTTCAACAACCTCCTACCTCTACAAGGGAGCAGTGCCTGGGTGAGATAGAGGATGCTATACTGCAGAGACTCCTTCAGGAGGACGAGGACCCAGGTGTTGATGAGGAGCTAAGGGCCCTACTGGGAGAGGAAGTGTACCGGGGAGCCAAGGCAGCGGGCCTCACACCCCACCAAATACACGCCCTAGTAGCTGAGGTTATAGCTGAAGAGACTGAGGGGCGGATTGCACAGAGAATTGAAGCTGGTGGAACAGAAGGGAAGAAAGAAGTTCAGTCTGAGAGTGTAAAAGAAGCATCATATTCTGGTAACACATTTGAGGAAATCACGGACAGCAGTCGAACAACTTCATCTCTCTCCATTGTGGTTACCCCCAGTTTCACACATTCCTCTCGGTCTAGTTCGGGTAACAAGTCTCCTCCCTTCTCCCCTAACACCCCCAGTATGTCCCCTGAACCGTTCCTCTCTCCACGAGACATTAACGACATGTCCGATGAAATGTCAATCAATGAGCTCCCCACCAGACAGCCACCAGTGGAACCCAAACAGCGAGCCCCTATCTTGAACAATACTCTGGAAGACACTCTGGAACAAGTTCCCCTGGATCTAACAGACCAGGAGATCAGCTACAGACAGGTTTATACCCCGGGTCTGACTGTTGCCACTTCTCCAACAACTCAGCACCACGATCCTACGATCGGGCAGCACAGTATTGGGGTTGAGACACCCCGGGAAACAGATCACTCCCTGATCTCCCAGCACCCCCTAGATCACACTGAAGAGGATGGGGAAGAGGAGGTGATGGTGGGCGATCCTAGAAGTAGTAGCACCATGCACTCGAGTGTAATGACGGTCAGCTATTCAGTTACTGATAACCCGATATCAGCTGGAGAGATACTGCCAGGTGGGGTTCCTAGCGAGTTGAGTCTACTGGGTGGGCCCCTGAGTGAGGGAGAGTGGCCTCTCTCCCCGGGTAACATCGCCGCACTACAAGCCATCAGAGACCCCCAAATCAGGCATGTTTACGAGATGAGAACCAACGCTACTCCATCTCAACAACATCAGTCTCCACACTACTCACCCCCTGCTCCAGCCACTCCTACAAGAGGATCAGGATCCGGGTGTTGATGGGGAGCTAAGAGCTCTCCTAGGGGAGGAAGTGTACCGGGGAGCTAAGGCAGCCGGTCTCACACCCCACCAAATACACGCTCTGGTAGCTGAGGTTATAGCTGAAGAGACTGAGGGGCGGATTGCACAGAGAATTGAAGCTGGTGGAACAGAAGGGAAGAAAGAAGTTCAGTCTGAGAGTGTAAAAGAAGCATCATATTCTGGTAACACATTTGAGGAAATCACGGACAGCAGTCGAACAACTTCATCTCTCTCCATTGTGGTTACCCCCAGTTTCACACATTCCTCTCGGTCTAGTTCGGGTAACAAGTCTCCTCCCTTCTCCCCTAACACCCCCAGTATGTCCCCTGAACCGTTCCTCTCTCCACGAGACATTAACGACATGTCCGATGAAATGTCAATCAATGAGCTCCCCACCAGACAGCCACCAGTGGAACCCAAACAGCGAGCCCCTATCTTGAACAATACTCTGGAAGACACTCTGGAACAAGTTCCCCTGGATCTAACAGACCAGGAGATCAGCTACAGACAGGTTTATACCCCGGGTCTGACTGTTGCCACTTCTCCAACAACTCAGCACCACGATCCTACGATCGGGCAGCACAGTATTGGGGTTGAGACACCCCGGGAAACAGATCACTCCCTGATCTCCCAGCACCCCCTAGATCACACTGAAGAGGATGGGGAAGAGGAGGTGATGGTGGGCGATCCTAGAAGTAGTAGCACCATGCACTCGAGTGTAATGACGGTCAGCTATTCAGTTACTGATAACCCGATATCAGCTGGAGAGATACTGCCAGGTGGGGTTCCTAGCGAGTTGAGTCTACTGGGTGGGCCCCTGAGTGAGGGAGAGTGGCCTCTCTCCCCGGGTAACATCGCCGCACTACAAGCCATCAGAGACCCCCAAATCAGGCATGTTTACGAGATGAGAACCAACGCTACTCCATCTCAACAACATCAGTCTCCACACTACTCACCCCCTGCTCCAGCCCCTCCAGAGGATCGGAAACCACCTACACCAGCTAGACGGCCCTCCCTCACCACCCCTAGTCCCCTACCCAAGACGCAGAGTGCGGAGAACTTTGAGACACTTGAGCTGGTTACCCCACTACCAGATGCAAGCCCCTCACCTCCGCCCTTCTTGGGTCTCAACCTGGAGGATTATAGTTATTCGGAGGGAGGGGTAACGGGCAGTGATAGCTTCTGAGCACGTTCCTGGGTGTGAAATGTATTATATGACACGTGGCCAGTGCTGGGTGATATATTTGTTGTATATATGAGGCCCGGCGAGGCCCTGATATTGTTTGTGTAGAGACTGGAAATGTTTATCTAACTCCCTCTCCCCTCACCCACGAAATAGGATCTAATTTATCTTCTCTGTGATTTGCCTAAATATCGAGTTTCACGTCCCCATGATGAGGGGGTAGGGTGTTCCACTTTACAGGGTGGCTTATATGAGTGTTGCTTTACACTGATTTTACACTATTTATGACATGTATAAAGCTATACTATTTATGACTCAGAGAATGAATTATTTATGCACGCAATATACCCAGTGTTTTCTTTGCAACACCGCATTCTTTGCATTCTTACTACAGTGTAGAAATCTTCTTACTCAGTGTTACTACAGTGTAGCAATCCTTTGACTCGCTTAGACCATTCTTTCCACGTTGACGAAATACAATTCATCCCATATCCTTTATCTAATATCTAGCGGTCATTGATGTCAAATGATGTCGATATCACGAAGACCCGATGGGGTGACGAGACCTTCCTAGCACGATACCGGCATTTCTTTGCCCTTACCGATCCTACTAATTGTCTGAAAACCAATCATGAGCTTGATGTCGCCAAAGCTGTGGTATCAAAATACAAGTGAGTGTACCGAATATAATGGTAGTGGTTTGACAACTTCCTGTTTTTGTCACTAGATGTGTAACCACGTCCCTCGCCCCCAGGGAAGATGGAGTGCTCCCCTCATCAGGAGAGGAAGGTTTATGGAATGCTAAATATATCCACGACAGTGCATTTCACCCAGAGACGGGAGACAAACAGAACATTCTCGGTCGAATGAGTTTCCAGGTTCCTGGGGGAATGCTAATTACCGGAATTTTAATGGCTTTCTACAAGTAAGTCATACCGCTTGTCTTATCTGATATCGGACATGGAACTTTGGTGTTTAACAACTCTTTAAAAACAGTCAGAACATTCTGTCCGTCACGCTCAAGTGCACAGGGTTGTGATATTGGGGGAAGTGTTAAAAACCCTTGTTATCTTGATTGTTACAATATGGAATAAAACAGAATGGTACATGGAGAGACAGGACAGGGACATGACGTTTATTCAACAAATTGTTTCACACTCCCGCTTCCTGGTAGATTCTCGTAATATAGCAATGGGAGTACCAGCTAGTCTCACGGTGGCACTCCCCGTTCATCCACTAAGTTTTGTGAGAAAACACATGCACACGGCCCGCCACTCTTACTTTAAATGCTTTTTTAGCATCTTTCTTTCATGTTATGCGTTATCAAAGTAGTGACCTCAGCTGAATTTAATATGGGTTATATTATCATCGTTTTCGGCTAAAGTGCTTTGAGTATCACTTCCTCTATGGACTATGTCTCTCCTTTACTATCTCTCTCTATCTCTCTCTCAATCTCCCTTTCATTCCATCCCTCTATAAATATCTCTCTCTCTTCCTCCTAACCTCTACAGTCTACACCCTCCTCCCTCAGGTCTCCACTTGAGATTTTCTTGGGCCAATGGTTGAATCAGTCCTTCAATGCTCTGGTGAACTTCACAAACAGAAGTGGAGATAAACCCCTTCCTAACAGTGTTATCCTTACTGCCTACATCACCGCCACATCATTCGCCACCGCTACCTCCATTGGTAGGGGCCCATACTGTTAAAACGTTACAATAAGAGATAGGATTGGTGCTGTGGTACTTGGTAGGGACTGCACTGTTAAAATTTTACAATATGAGATAGGAGGTTCCTCTGAAACGTGTTATCTAAAAGTGACTACCATTCTTGAAACATGTGATGTTATACCATGTCTCTATATCAGGAATGAACAAGGTGCTGGGAAGCAGGGCACCTCCCCTTGTTGGACGGAAACAAGGGAAGTACCGACATCGACACCGTTTGTACCAATTGTATGGGACCATGAGGCAACAGGAACTAAAGGGTAAGATAGTGAGAGAGAACAGAATCTTATAACAGCTGTATATTTTATTGTTGTTCATTGTTTGCAAGGTTATCCAAATTCTTGTAGAAGGTGTAGTTGTGTACTAACTACTAATCCCCTAACTCCTCCAGAGGATGTAGTTGTGTACTAATCCCCTAACTCCTCCAGAGGGTGTAGTTGTGTACTAATCCCCTAATCCCCTAACTCTTCTAGAGGGTGTAGTTGTGTACTAATCCCCTAACTCCTCCAGAGGGTGTAGTTGTGTACGATGAGAATGGTAACAAGTTAGGTAACAGCCCCGTGGCTGCCCGTAATGCCATAACCAAGGTTACCATATCTCGGATCTGTATCGCCGCACCCGGAATGTGTAAGTGTTCTCTCCCATTCTCAGTCTAATCAAAGAATATACGGGAGTGTTTAGTGAACTATTTTCATCTTGATGTTCAAGTTCTAACCCCCCTAATTCTCTCTAGTGCTGACACCTATCCTGATGGAGCGACTGGAGAAGTTGCCTCGGTTTAGATCGATTGGTAAATGGCAGAGTTGTGCCATCCAGACCGTTTGTATAGGCTGCTTCCTACATCGACGGCACGGAAAGCCTACACGTGAGATGGGCGTCTTTGTCCATGAATTATCTCTCACTCTCTCTCTCTCTCTGTCTCTCTCTCTCTCTCTCTCTCTCTCCTCTCTTCCTCCTTCATACCAACACTTGTACGATGATTTTCTAACAGCACTCCCTCCCATCCAGAGTATATCTGTGGACAAGCTAGAGACTGAACTCCAAGAAAGTATCCGGGCGAAACATCCTGAGAGAAGACTAGTCTACTATAACAAGGGCCTTTAGTATTTTCTATGAATAACAATCGTTTATTTTCGAGAGAGATCGAAGATTTAGGTATAATAGCATATTATATTTTTTTACCGGGTTAAAGAATTTTATTCGATCCTTTTACAACTGTTCTTTCCATGTTTGTTTTACTATTTACCCCCAGATAATTACAGTGTTTCACTCACTATGTATAGCGATACTCATTACCAGATTACTTAGTAGTTAGTGGTTCAAAAATTTCATTTCTGCCAAAGCTGAAAACCACTCATCATGGTACAGGTTTCACCGGCAAAGTTTAATTACCGCCAAAACCGTGCGCGTCTCTTATAATGAATCATGTGTCACGTTCGTGACAAACAAGAGCGACGCGTTGACTCCAGAAGTCATTGTCGGACAGGCTCCATTCTCCTGGAGCTGTCAACAACAAACATGCAATCGCTCCGTAGTCTGTATGTACACAGGGCATTAACAAAGAGAACGAATGCATAGTTGAGGTTTCATAAGCGAAGTAAAGCATATATTCCTAACATCTTATTTCGTATTAAAACAATACCGAAAACAAAAAACTCTCTCTCTCTCAGTCTCCCTCGCAGGGGGAGAGGTCGTTTCTTTACACAAATGAGAGACAGCATAATAAGTCGTAATAGTGCACACACTCCAGAGTGTTTTTTTCAAATTCTCACAGTTAAATATCCCGGCTACTTTTCTTCAAACGTGTTGGTCAAAAACTAAACTAATCCGTAGAAAGAGGCGTGTTGAGACAAAAAGCAGTGGAAAAACGGATAGGAAAGTCAAGATGAAACTTGTTCAATAATAAAGGGGGATGCAAGGAGGGTATAAAAATATATAGAACGTGTATTAACCTTTATACAAATGGGGTTAACATTCATATCTCTCTCTCTCTCTCTCTCGTTTCTCAATCTCTCTCAATCTATAACGCAGTTTTCAAGCACACAATTGTCTCTTATCTCTCTCTCTCAGTACAAAAGTTTCAAAATAACCCGCTAGAGTTCGAATAATATCACATCATCACTAATCACTCTCTCTCTCTAATCTTCTTCTCCATCATTCATCTTTTTAAAGGAGTAGTATTGGGCGTTCCTAATCTTAGCAAGTTGTCTTCGAGCCTGCTCAAGTTCCTTCTCTCTCCTCAGGATCTCTTCTTGGGCTTGTAGCTCAGCAGCTATGTGGTACACTGCTCCTCCGTGAATACGCACATCAACCTGGGTGAGGGAGGGGGGTTAGTTGGCACAGTTATTGGGTGGGTTAGTTTTACAGTAATGGGTTAGTTGCAAAGTTAGTGGGTGGGTTAGTTGCAAAGTTACTGCGTTAGTTGGTAGTTGGTTACGAACAATCCCAAGTTGAACTAACCTCTTGCTCCTCAAATACAGCAGCATTTTGGGCGGCCGCATTAACAAAGAGAACGAATGCATAGTTGAGGTTTCATAAGCGAAGTAAAGCATATATTCCTAACATCTTATTTCGTATTAAAACAATACCGAAAACAAAAAACTCTCTCTCTCTCAGTCTCCCTCGCAGGGGGAGAGGTCGTTTCTTTACACAAATGAGAGACAGCATAATAAGTCGTAATAGTGCACACACTCCAGAGTGTTTTTCAAATTCTCACAGTTAAATATCCCGGCTACTTTTCTTCAAACGTGTTGGTCAAAAACTAAACTAATCCGTAGAAAGAGGCGTGTTGAGACAAAAAGCAGTGGAAAAACGGATAGGAAAGTCAAGATGAAACTTGTTCAATAATAAAGGGGGATGCAAGGAGGGTATAAAAATATATAGAACGTGTATTAACCTTTATACAAATTGGGTTAACATTCACATCTCTCTCTCTCTCTTTCTCTCACTCTCTCTCGTTTCTCAATCTCTCTCAATCTATAACGCAGTTTTCAAGCACACAATTGTCTCTCTCAGTACAAAAGTTTCAAAATAACCCGCTAGAGTTCGAATAATATCACATCATCACTAATCACTCTCTCTCTCTAATCTTCTTCTCCATCATTCATCTTTTTAAAGGAGTAGTATTGGGCGTTCCTAATCTTAGCAAGTTGTCTTCGAGCCTGCTCAAGTTCCTTCTCTCTCCTCAGGATCTCTTCTTGGGCTTGTAGCTCAGCAGCTATGTGGTACACTGCTCCTCCGTGAATACGCACATCAACCTGGGTGAGGGAGGGGGGTTAGTTGGCACAGTTATTGGGTGGGTTAGTTTTACAGTAATGGGTTAGTTGCAAAGTTAGTGGGTGGGTTAGTTGCAAAGTTACTGCGTTAGTTGGTAGTTGGTTACGAACAATCCCAAGTTGAACTAACCTCTTGCTCCTCAAATACAGCAGCATTTTGGGCGGCCTTCACCAGTGAGTCAGCTGCCTTCTTGACCTTGCTACCAGCAGTCTGGAGGCGCTGTGAGTTGGCGCTGTGTGGATCAGCTCGGACCATACAGGCGAGGAGTAGTTGGGCGGTGGAGTTGGCAACCCCCTTAGCAGAGGCAATAAGCTTCTCTTCTGAGGCATTACCCTGGTGGGGGGAGAGAAGGGGGTTGAAATAGAGAGGGTGGTAGTGGGGGTGGATAGAGAGGAGGGAGAGAAAGAGGGTTGAGGGGCGGAGATGGAGAGAGGGTGGAGAGATTAGAGGGGGTTTGAGGGAGTTCTAGTCTACGATAAAGATATGGAAATGCTAGGGTTTTGGTACTGCTACAACTATCATTATTTACCTGTACAGCAGCATTGGCTGCCTCACACAAAGTGCTGGTTGCATTGGCGACCATTTTAGCAGCCCCAACGAGTCCCTCACTCCACACAGACCCCTCCCTGACACTAGCGTTAGGGTTCACTCTGCCCTGTTCAGCCAGCTCCCTCTGGGTAGCAGTAGCAGTCTTAACAAGGGCACTTGTAGCAGCGGCAATAGCCTTAGCCGCCTCCAGGATCTGCTCCTCAAAGTTCAGAGACTCATCAACCTGCTTGGTCTTCTTTCCTGTTGGGAAGATTTAGGAATTATATATCACTGTGAGGTACTTATTCACGGAAAAAGCAACAAACGTCAGAGATTGGTTTAGGTTAAGGGACACTGTGTCGTCTAATTACTAGAGAAGACCCCAGAAGAACCCCATGTTTGAAAATTGAAACACTAACGTGGTTGGAGCATTGCCAGTTTCTTGGCGGCTGCTTCAATACTGGCAGCAGCATTGAGAAGTTCGTTCTCTGCAATAACGTTGGGGTCATCAGGATTCACCCAGTCATCACCAGATTTCAGTTCCTGGGGAGGGGGGATGAGGTTGTACACAAGGGGAGAGAATAAAGTGTTAGGAATATACTATATCAGAGTTAGTTAGTTGAATTTACATTGTCACTATTTTGTGATGTGTCTGTTTCATCTTCCTGTCTTCCCGATGAAGCGTCACAGTCTTCAAAACAACTAGAAGTACGTCCATCAATCTCCCTGATATCTGTTACAGATGGTACAGCACCCCTACCATGACTGGTATCCCTGATATTTGTATAATTCCCACCACACACTACCTCATCACCCCTACCGCTGCTATAACATTCCCGTTCCATACTACCACGCTCAATCGTCTCCCTGGCTCTATCTAATGCCTGTAGCAACTCCCAGACCATATCACCCTCTCCCTTCTGAGGCAGTAAACTCCAATCTGTCTGACATCCCTGGTCACCCACTACTTCACCATCTGCCCTGATGCTGCTACTTTGTACTTGGTCACCCACTACTTCATCTGTCTTGCTGCTACTTGGAACTTGATCACCTATCTCATCAGCCTTGCTGGGAACATGATAATGGGAATCAGTCAGGAGAGAGGAGTAGGAAGGTGTTGATTCGCCAACTGTAGAAGTCACGGGTTGTAGTATTTCCGTTTCTGGTGTATCACGGGGCAGTGGTTTTGCCCAGATGGTGGGAATCAAACCTCCTGGTTTGGTATCAGTATCCGGGCTTGTAGCTCAGCAGCTATGTGGTACACTGCTCCTCCGTGAATACGCACATCAACCTGGGTGAGGGAGGGGTTTTAGTTGGGTGGGATATTAGGTGGGTTAAAGGAAAACCCAGTCTAAAATAGCCCTCACTTGGGTTTTGTGAAATTTCCCACGGTCATTGCTCCACCCCCTGATGAGATAGAGACTTGAAATCTTATAGTTGGGTAGATCATGTCAAGTTCTACCTCACTACAAAATTTCAAGTCTCTATCTAATCAGGGGGTGGAACAATGACCGTGGGAAATTTCACACAACCCAGTGAGGGCTATTTTAGCTTGGGTTTTCCTTTAGTTGCAAAGTTAGTCGGTTAGTTGCAAAGTTATTGGATCGATTGATAATAACAAAAAAAGGGTAACCCTGAAGTTGAACTAACCTCTTGCTCCTCAAATACAGCAGCATTTTGGGCGGCCTTCACCAGTGAGTCAGCTGCCTTCTTGACCTTGCTACCAGCAGTCTGGAGGCGCTGTGAGTTGGCGCTGTGTGGATCAGCTCGGACCATACAGGCGAGGAGTAGTTGGGCGGTGGAGTTGGCAACCCCCTTAGCAGAGGCAATAAGCTTCTCTTCTGAGGCATTACCCTGGTGGGGGGAGAGAAGGGGGTTGAAATAGAGAGGGTGGTAGTGGGGGTGGATAGAGAGGAGGGAGAGAAAGAGGGTTGAGGGGCGGAGATGGAGAGAGGGTGGAGAGATTAGAGGGGGTTTGAGGGAGTTCTAGTCTACGATAAAGATATGGAAATGCTAGGGTTTTGGTACTGCTACAACTATCATTATTTACCTGTACAGCAGCATTGGCTGCCTCACACAAAGTGCTGGTTGCATTGGCGACCATTTTAGCGGCCCCCACGAGCCCCTCACTCCACACAGACCCCTCCCTGACACTAGCGTTGGGGTTCACCCTGCCCTGTTCAGCCAGCTCCCTCTGGGTAGCAGTAGCAGTCTTCACAAGGGCACTCGTAGCAGCGGCGATAGCCTTAGCCGCCTCAAGGATCTGCTCCTCAAAGTTCAGAGACTCATCAACCTGCTTGGTCTTCTTTCCTGTTGGGAAGATTTAGGAATTATATATCACTGTGAGGTACTTATTCACGGAAAAAGCAACAAACGTCAGAGATTGGTTTAGGTTAAGGGACACTGTGTCGTCTAATTACTAAAGAAGACCCCAGAAGAACCCCATGTTTGAAACACTAACGTGGTTGTAGCATTGCCAGTTTCTTGGCGGCTGCTTCAATACTGGCAGCGGCATTGAGAAGTTCATTCTCCGCAATGACGTTAGGGTCATCAGGATTCACCCAGTCGTCACCAGATTTCAGTTCCTGGGGGGGGGGATGAAGTAGTACACAAGGAGGGGAATAAATTGATGTAAATCAAAGTGTAGTTAGTTGAGTTTACATTGTCTCTATTTTGTGATGTGTCTGTTTCATCTTCCTGTCTTCCCGATGAAGCGACACGGTATTCAAAACAACTAGAAGTACGTCCATCAATGTCCCTGGTATCTTTACCATCAATCTCCCTGATATCTGTTACAGATGGTACAGTACCATAAATCCCACCATGATTTGCATCCCTGGTATCTGTACCATAATTCCCACCACCTACTACTACATCTACCCTACTATAACACTCCCGTTCCATACTACCACGCTCAATAGTTTCTCTGGCTCTATCCAGTGCCTGTAGCAACTCCCAGACCATATCACCCTCTCCCTTCTGAGGCAGTAAACTCCAATCTGTCTGACATCCCTGGTCACCTACTACTTCACCATCTGTCCTGCTGCTACTGCTTGGAACTTGGTCACCCACTACTTCATCTGTCTTGCTGCTACTTGGAACTTGATCACCTATCTCATCAGCCTTGCTGGGAACATGATCATGGGAATCAGTCAGGAGAGAGGAGTAGGAAGGTGTTGATTCACCAACTGTAGAAGTCACGGGTTGTAGTATTTCCGTTGCTGGTGTATCACGGGGCAGTTGTTTTGCCCAGATGGTGGGAATCAAACCTCCTGGTTTGGTATCAGTATCCTGATCTTCTGTCACCTGACCATGTCTGTGATCTCCTGTCTGACCATGTCTCGTCCCATCGAGCTCAAGCTCAGTTAGCTCCTCCTCCCTCGGTTGTTGTGTGTCTGTCCGGTCTTCTGTTGGTATCATTGCAACAAAACAACATCTTTGTCGGTGGAAACTCACACCCCCCAGTTACACGCATGTGTGCCCCCCAGGTCAGCCCATCACGAGAGAACATACATAATATACTACAAGGGGTGGGGTGTAGCCTACTAAACACGTACCTCAGCACACCCGATCAGACTAGAGACACAGTCAGCAATCTTCTGCGAGTGATCCTTCAGTTTGGCAGAATCGGAGCCCGTTCCGGAGAGAGACTCACAGAGATATTCCAAGAGGTCCCTGTACGCCATACTGCAACTTCGGCCTGATTGTAGTACCTGGGAGAGAGGGGGTTGGTTGTGGTCTGGTAGTGTAAACATTTGGCAGAGATCAGGTCAATTATTATTGGGATGATTCATAGATGAAGAGACAAGTTATTCACCAACCCAAGTTACTCCTTCATAAAAACACTCAATGCTCCTTCATAAAAACACTCAATACTCCTTCATAAAAACACTCACCTTGATCTTGAGTGCCTCATTCTCTGCACCAAGAGCGGCTCCCTTGCATGTTGTCAACATGTCAGAAATGGCCTTCCTACCCATATTACCAGCAGCCGCAATATCGTCCTGTTTAGCGGAACTTCCAGCTGCCACTGCCTTTGTCGTGGCCTGGGTGATCTCCTTGGCCGCCCTGATAAGATCCTGGGAGAGAGGAATATGTTAGGAGGGGTAGTAGAGAATTGGGCAAATCCTGGAAAGAGAGAGGGAGAGATTTGTCACAATCATTATGCTATGTTTTCATCATATTGTTAGGGCTGCAGGAGTAGTAAGATAGAGTATATAACACCCATGATTTTTAGAGACCCAAACAAAACAATCTGAGGAGAGGGAGAGTTTAAAGCCATATAATGGGAATCTGAGGTTTAATCTTTGGGCGGAAGGGAACCTGAGCAAGAGCATGAACACCCTTGTTTATATCTTTCGTTCGTAGGATAGAACTTTCTAGAACTTCATCCGATTCATCTGAGTCTTCTTCCTACAGTTACAGGTACACAGTTATACACGTGTGTGAGAGAGGGAGGGAGACTATATACTTGCGGGGAGAGAGAAACAAGTCCCCTCATAGTTACCTCAGGAGAGGCAGGGGGTACAGAAACGCCACTGTTATCGAGACTCTTGATATCATTAGACACAGAATCCACAGCAATCTCCAGAGCTCTTGTTCCTCTTGTTGCCTTGTCCTCAGCGCTCTTGACGGTCTTCAGGAGAGAGCTGACACTCTGTATCATCTCCTTGGCACTAGCTTTGAGGGTATCCATCGAGGCATCATCGCTGCTCTTACCACAGGCATCTTTAGTGCTGTCTATCAGGGTACCCAGGGCCTTGGCAACGTCCATACAGGCGTTTAGCAACATAACCTGGAGAGGGAGAGAGGGAGGAGTGGAATGGGGAAGAGAGAGGTAGAATGGAGGTCTTTTACCGCTCCCTCGGCCTCCGTTAGAGATGATCTGATGACATCACCATCATGTTACCTTGGCAACGAAGTGACCCCCTCCCTTACCTGTGTTTCCACATCATCAAGGGACAATGCACCGGCGCCCAACTTGGACGCATCTGCCAAGTCCTTGATGGTCTCTTGGGCAGCGAGGGCGGCCTCTTTGAGGGCAGCCTGGTCAGCTCCAGCACCGGATACCAACTGTTTGGTGTTCTCTACCAGCTTCTTGGCAGTTCCTGGGAGAGAGGGTGTTACATGATTCCTGCAAGATTGTTATAATCTTCAATAATATGAAACAATTATATGAGCTATAATATGGACGTCCAAAATGGTAAAATGATAAACTTACCCAGAATGTTCTCCCGATGTACTGAGAAGGGTTCCCCGGTATTCTCCAGAGTTCCCGTCCTCGCGAACATAGCGATAGTATCCAGATCACCCCCAATGCCCCTAATAACAGCAACAGCATCAATACACGCCTGGGTTCCCTGACTTCCCTGCTGTAGGGACTGGATAATGGAGTGGACACCCTGGGCAACACCCTTCGCATGGTCGGACAACTCCCGCCTTGAGATGGTATCCTTGGGGTTGCTTTGTACCACCGCACTTGTCCTGACCAGCTCAGAGCATGGATCTGCGATCTGGTTAACTGAGTCCCGGATGGGCTCTGCACCAGGGGAGTCTGCACACTTCCTGACGTGCTCCACCATCGTAGCGTACTGTTCCGAGATGTTCTGAGGGGGAGGGCTGTTACACATGAAGTGTTACAAGGAGAGGGAAGGTTACAAATTATTAATACCGAGAGATGTTTCAACCTCTCCTAACCCTACCTGAGCGAGAGAAGAGAGACAATCAGGGTTGATTGAAGCCTTGCCAACCATATCCTGACTAGCCCTGGCAATCGCCTTAGCACAATCCAATATTGCCTCATGCTGACTCATCACACTCTCACACTGTTCATCCGGAACGGGCTCACCCAGGGCTCCCCTGCTCTTCTGGATAGCCTCTATGATACTGGTGCTCAGACCACTCTCTGGGGACATGTCCAGGGTGGTGGTGAGGTCCTGGATCGCCTCCTTCACACTCTCAACATTCTCATCTAGTCGGGGGTGCAGGGTGGTGGCGTTGGGGTTACCACCGCAATCCTTAGCTGTTTGGAGGAGATCTGACATGGCTTCCATTACCGTTCGGGCCTGGATAGGGGAGGAGGAGTGAGGGGAGTTAGTGGTGGGGCTGTGGAGGGGAGGAGAGTTAGAGGTGAGGAGTTAGAAAACGTGGTGGGGGTGGTGGAGAGAGGGGAAGGAGGGGAGTTAGAAACATAGCGGTACTGGGGTGGCCTGGGATTAGAAAACAGGCCTGGAGAGAGGAGGATAAAGGTTGTAATGTTTAAGAAAAAGGGATCCAAGAATAAACAACTATACCTGAGAGAAGAGGTCATGTTGCCGAGTCATATCAGGAAGTTTCGAGGCAGCCCCAATAGTAGCCTTACTGAGCGGCTCAAAGTACAGGGACATGGTGATAACATTATGTCCCAGTCTCTCGGGATGACTCTTTGCAGCGTCAGCGAGGGGTTCAATCAGATCCTTGATCTCAATAGTGGCAGTCATCAGTTGTGTCTGGTATCCCTGGAGATCCGTTGCTTCCAGGGGTTTCAGTTGTCCAGCGGTTGCAGCGATGGCAGCCTGATCCATTTCATTGGATGCCAGTTTCACCTTTTCCATAGCCTCGTCGCAGTGTTTCTGTCCGGGAACATTCTGTTTAACCTGGTCCAGGAGATCCCGAACTGAGTTGCTGACTGCCTTGGCCTGGGTGATGAGCAACTGCATGTTGTTTGCATCATTAGGGTTGAGAGCCAGGGACCGGGAGAAAGTGAGCATCTTGATACTGCTCGTTGTCAGGTTCTTACCCGCCACAACCACACACTCCTGGGCCATCTTGCCCTCGGCGCTAATCCTAGCAGGGACAGGTGCGAACTCGGGGGATAGGGCAAAGTTTCGGAGGTGTTCAACAGAATCAAGAAGTGGGGCACTGGCAACTGCAACAGCTTTCCTTTCCTCAACTAGTGGGGGAATGGCAACGCCCTTCCTGTTGTCAGGTGGTAGTTTACTGGCTAGAACCTTGATCGCCTTGACAAGCTGGGCGGTGGAGTTGGCCACATCCTTGGCGCACTGGACAAAGTGTCGCTTGGCAACGGGATTCTCACATTTCTGGGAGGCAGACTTGCACGCGTTACACAGTTTAGAGGTGTACTGAGCAATCTTAGTGGCAGCTGCTAACACCTGAAACAATAGGAGTTGATAGAGGATAGGAGACAATTTAATAAGAGTAATGTCGCATTTAGATATATCAAACTGCTCCTACCCTAACTGTACTGCCCCTTGTATTTGGGTCTTCCCGTACCCCAGTATTTGGGCCAGAAGTTGGTATCGAAGACACCTCACACTCTGTTTAGCTAGCTCAGGTCGCCGGTCGACCTTCGCGCGCGCTGGCAAGGGGTAACTTCGTTACCAAGGCCAGAAGCGTGAGGTATAATTACCTGTTGTTGGGTAATATCAGGTTGTGACAGTAGCTCCAGAGCGGCACCAATCTCCTTGTGCCCATCCATGTATATCTGGGGGTCCACAATACCAGGAGTGGCAGCTGTACTGTTAGGATCTGACACCCCAACCAGATAGGCAGTCTGTGCTGCCGCACCTTGGAGAGCAGCGAGGGCCCCATTAATCTCATCAATAGCAGAAGCGAAGGCCTTTCTATCGTTAGCCTTGGCAAGGTTGGGTAGTTGTTTCAGGTTATCCTCCAGCATCCTCTGACTGTCGACAACAGTTTCGATACAATCGAAGAAGTTCTCTTCGTTCATGGGCACACTTGGGTCTTGGAGACTGTTGTTCAGAGTCTGAGGAGAGGATAGTATTAGTGTTCTCAAAATGTGGTCTCCCTTTTCATGTATTATTTCTCTATTTCGGCTCTCTCACCACTATATCCCTCTCACTCATCTCTCTATCCCTTTCTCCCTACCTCAAGGTTCCTGATGGCATTATCGCACTCCTTCTGTCCAGGTACACTACTAGTGGACGCGTTCAACAAGTTATTGATACTATCAGTGAGAGCTCGAGCAGCTGCAGTCAAGTTACTCTTCAGATGGGGGGTGGTAGGGTCGGCAACACACAACTTGCTCAAACTTAGCAGCCTGTTGGTGGAGTTCTGGCAGTTCTTGAGTTGCATGATAACCTCAGATTGTAACTCAGGATCCTGGAGGGAGGGGGAGTTGTTGAGTTAGATATATTAGGTTGTCCCATAAAGAATGTCGTCTCCCGATTTCTCGAATTTGGCCGATCGATTTCGATTTAAAACTTTTCTAGCTTGTTCATTGAACCCTTGACTCTACAAAACTATTGTTTATTTTGAAAAAATCGATTTTTGGCGCAGCCTGGTGGACCCGGAAACAAGTGAGCTAAAATTCCCGCTGAACGAGAAATATGCGCACGTTGAAAACACTGCTGTACTTTTTCTTGTGAGTGTCTGTGAGATATTACACTGCCTCAAGCTTGTTCATTGGACAATTCTCTATCGTTTGAGTGGTAGATGAGGACACAGATCAAAATTTTTGCTGAGATATGGAGCTCTGAAAAATTTTGGTCAAAATAGGAAATTTCCACTTCCGGGTCACTTCAGGGTCCATTGGATTGGTGTATTGAGATTATTTAAGCAGCCTTGAATAGTCCCAACTAAGCTTTTAGTCATAGCGATGTTGGCGATTTCATTTGGTAATGTTTAAAGATAAAATTTGGAAGTTTTTGGAAGAAGCCTTAAAACAGGTCAAAAATAGGGGTTAAATTTTGGATTTTTTCGCTTTTGCACGGTACATTAGCTTAACCTGACGCTTCCACAGGTTGCGTCGAGACTTAAATCGCCTAGGTTCCTTAACTTTGGACAATTTGCTATCGTTTGGTGCCATTTTGAGTTCTAAAAACTCAAATGGCTTTATTTTAGAGACGTTTTAAGATATGTAAAACCTCCGTTCAGCGGCACCTCGACTTTGGGTTTCAAAATACCGAATAACGAACTAATGAAATGACCATTTGAAATTTTCAACACGTTTCTGAGTCAGTAATCATCTCATTGACAAGATAGAACGGGTTAGAAGTCTCTAACCAATGTATTTCTCCTAAAATTTGGTACGCGACATTCTTTCTGGGACAACCTAATA
>AVPN01000444.1:12966-28974 GCA_000695325.1 Pleurobrachia bachei | reverse complement strand
TGAAGTCCGTTTCACTTGATCTTTTCACCAGTTTTTAGATCAGACAATTGTCTACCTTGCTGTTTTTGAGGGAAGTTAATTGGACTTCAGGGGGCTGAGCAGTAACCGTTTAACGCTGGGTTGTTTTCAAAAAGTGACGTCACAGGTTCCTGCAGGGACACCTTGGTTCAAATTTTCATTTAAATTTCAAATTTTTTCGATGAAACCGCACTCGATTTTGCGGAGTTTGGTCCATATCTCCTGATTCTGATAAGATAACGACTTGAAACCGGTTGCATTTGAAAGCTCTTATCTTTCTCTTTCTAACGATACCAAAACGATTTCTGTACCTTATCTGGAACTGGAGATATGATTGATTATGCATTCCCCCCCAGCGCGGTATTCCCTCCAGGCCCTTTGTAAAAGGGCCTGTAGCATATGCCAAGAGTAAACACTGTGTAAACGCTGTGTAACTACTGAACTTTTTTAGGGATCCCTATGGTCCCGGTATGAGTAGAGGCAACCACAACAATAAGTGCACGCAATGGACTGCCGGAGGCCCTGAGCTGGGACAGAGGTGGTGGGCGGGAAATTGCAATGAAGGGCAGAAATACCTTTGTGAGTCATTCGATGGTTAAAGAACAGGAATATATAAACCATAGCGGGTCGCCAGTCAGGCAGTATATATGGTGTAGCAAATCACCCTGATGACATATATAAACACGGGCGATGTTTTCCATTTTATTTATATTTCCAGTTACAATAAAAACGTGCTGTTTTAATGAGTCCAGGAGTTTTTGGCGAGAGAGGGAAAGGAGTCGATATGGGTTGTGAGCAAGTACAGAAGTACACTTACAGTGGGACCCCGATTTAACGGCAGGATAATCTTCCCCCATAGAGGAAACGGACAGTATTTAACCTCAATTTAGCGGACACCCCGATTTAAACAAATTTAACCAAACCCTAACGGATAGCCCTATCCCGTCGGGCACACGCTAAAACTACGAATTGTTAGTAATGAAAGGCGCCCAGATTGAGAGAAACAACAATCCAGATTTTAACGCTTTCCCGTTTATCATCTCCAAATAGTGAACTAAAATAAAATTAAAGAGCGCACCACATCCAAGAGAGACCAAAATCAAGAGTGCACCACAAATAGGAGAGACAAAATTCAAGAGCGCACCTCATCTGATATCTTCTGGACGGGGAGCTCTTTTGGATATGGTGCGCTCTTGATTTGGTCTCTCTTGATTGCAGTCACTGCAATGCAGTGTGCTCTTGATTTTGGTCTCTCTGGATTGTGGTGCGCTCTTGGACGCTCTTGAACTTTCGCTTTATTATGGTTCAATATTAAATTTAAGAGGAGCCTCGGAAATGTTCAAGTCATGCACATTCAATTCAGGACCAGCAATCACAGCTCAGAACGGCTCGTGTGATCGGATCAACGAAAGGAAAAAAGCAGTTTCAGTTAACAGATTGCAGCTGCAGATATAAGAGACTGTCCGGCGCGCAATTGATACAGCGCAAAATTTAATAAAAGCAAAATGCGCGTCGTGATGTTTCATTTTTTGAAAACACTCGATTTCCAAAATTTTCCGGCGGGGGGCGCTTCCAAAAAAACTCCAACCTAAACCCAAACCCCAGCCCTAACCCTCACGGTTAGGGCCTAACCCTACTTTAGCCCAAACCCTAAAAACCGTGTGTCAGCACTCACGAAACACTCAGATTTCAACGCTGGCCGGGAGGGGGGGGGGCTTCGCAGTTTCAAACTTTTAACACTACTTTAAACAAATTAATTTGAGATCTTGCCCTAGGTTTATGGAACCGCCCCTAATGGGCTGTATACACTTTTTCTTATAACGCGAGACAGCGCTTCGATTCAACGCTGGCCGGGAGGGGGGGGGGCTTCGCAGTTTCAAACTTTTAACACTACTTTAAACAAATTAATTTGAGATCTTGCCCTAGGTTTATGGAACCGCCCCTAAGGGCAGACCGACGCTAATCAACAATGGATGGAACAGACCCTTCTGTCCCCGATCCTCAACAGCAACTTCAACAAGCATTAAGGGACGAGAACCTTCTTAACCTTGTGATCGATGATTCCGAGCTACCTCTAAGAAACCCCGACCGGAAAAAACTGTGGTCACTGCTAAAACAGTCTTACCAGACAGTATGTGAACTTACTGAAGCTCTAGCTGTGAAAAATTGCCCTTCCACTGCTGCCCTCGAAGATCGCATAATGAAGATAAAAGACGACATTCTTACTGCTGTCTCAGAGAAAATAACCGACGCGATGAAACCATATGCACCTTCTGCTAACAACACTACACTTCCTGCGAAAAATCTTCCTACCACTACTGCCACCAATACCACTGCTGCCAAAATGAACTATGCTAAATCGGCTTGGAAAAAACCTACCACACATGCTCAACTATCACTATCTGGTGATTCTGTCGAACTATCTACGACCAGCAACCTGCTGAAATCTGTGCCCACCACTTTTGTTAAGAACAAAGATGATGGATCTGTCCTCATCGGATTTGAATCAGAGGAGGTTATGAGGAAGACCAAAGACAGTATCACTCAATTGAACCCCACTGTGAAGGCGGAAGGCAAGATGAGAAAGAAGACGCTCACGATCAGCCACGCTGACGTTGCGTCCTTCTCTGATGAAAATGACGAGAGTGCCAGTACAAACAGTATGAGCAAGGAATTAAGAGATAAAAACGATGCTAATATTTTGGAGATGTTATTCGAGAAAAACCATGATGTGAAAGAGTTAGTTGATGCGGGTGAAAGTATTGATATAATTTACTTTAGGCGGAATTATCATGAGAAAAATATGGCCACTATAGCAATTCGTGTTTCTCAGAAGCTTTTTGATTTTATGCTTGCGAAGGGTTTTGTGTTCATGGGGAACTCTTTCTCCAGAGTCGAGGAGAGGTTCCATGTTCGGCAATGCTTTAAATGTCAACTCTTTGGCCACTTATCTTCCGTATGCACTGAAAACACTGATACTTGCTACCATTGTGCCGGCCCCCATAGTGGCCGAGACTGTGATAGCAAGGACATTGCTTACCGATGTTGTGCCAACTGCTCACGATCCACTAACCCCCATTTTAAAGCAGGTTCATCAACCCACAATGCTGCTTCCAGAGACTGTCCAATCTATCAACGAAGAGTCCAGGCCTCAAAAAACTACTAACCTCCAACATGCGTAGGCTAACGCTGGGATTGCTGAACTGTTTCTCCCTAAGAAACAAAACTGTGGATGTCTTGGAGCTTATGGTCGATCGTCACCTAGAAGTTCTAGCTGTGACAGAAACATGGTTGCAGAATGGAGAGAAAGCCCTATGTGCAGATATCAAAGATGCAGGATTCAGCATTCAGCACCTTCCAAGAAAGGGTCGTGGAGGTGGTGTTGGTGTTATCACGGCAAGTGGTGTGAAGATAGAGAAGGTGAAACCATATTTTGCTGTAAAGTCCTTCGAATACCAAGAAGTTCTCCTGATAGCATCTCAGCCAACGAGACTTGTAGTCATCTATAGACCTGGAAACAATGTGAGTTTTTCCGAGTTTCTTGAGGAGTTTGAGAAAATTCTCGTCTGTACAATTGAAAACCAAGAACCTATGATCATCTGTGGGGACTTCAACATTCCAATGCAAGATTCCCAACATGTTCACACTAGAAAGTTTCAAAGACTCCTCGATGAATTCGGATGGGTGAACATTGTAACCGAGAAAACTCACATCAAACCACCGTGGGAACTAGAACAAGAACGGGTCCATAGGGTCGTCTTAAGCCATGAGCTCTTTGATGTTGAGGTGACCCCTGTTCCTGTCGTTCCTGATCATTTTCTAGTCACCCTACAAGCTGAAATCACAACACCAAACTGCGAACCAACTGTCGTCAAGTGCAGAAATATGAAAGACGTTACCAAAGAAGACCTCATTGAAACAGTTCTGGGCACGGACCTTTGTGGAGATATTCCAGATGACCTGGATGAATGTGTGGATCTGTACAACAATCCGCTTCGAGATGTTTTAGACGAACTCGCACCGGAAGAAGAGCGGATTTTTCAAGACAAAAAATCTAACAGATGGTGGACACCGGAGTGCGAAACCGGTGCCATTTCTATTTCTTCTTCGTTACGGCAAAGTATCAAATCAACAAGGGGTTTCGTCAGTGCTCGGGAGTTGCTGTATGATCTGTCAGAGGTCTTGACGGGGTTCTCAATCCCCATTCCACCTTTCCCAGAGGGGAGAGCCAGTATCTCCCGTTCTAAGTCGGACACTTGCCGGCCCACCAGACATGGAATCAACTGAGAGCGGATGGCGTGTTCAAGAGGTTCGAACAGATCACTGATGTCTGGAACTGTTCGCTGGAGAAAGGCCCACTTGAACCTAAAACTTCTTACAAAGTTACTATAGGCCAAATGGGGATGTGCTTTGGCAATAGCCACCAGATTATCCAGCTCAGTGCACCATTTGGAAACTGCAGCGGAAACAAAGGTTTGCTTGAAGGATTCAGATCCTATGGAAGCACCTAGGTGGCGTGCACCTTCAGCAGTAATTTGAACCCCCGTATCTCCAAATAGTCGCTTTGCATGGTCAAGAAGTTCTGGCTTCACTATAAGATGGCACTTTGCAGGGTTTACATAATATCCGAAGCTAGGACCAAAGGTTGTCACCTTGTTAAACCACGCTAATAAGCCCGTGAGCTTCCCTGCATTGTTCGCATCGTCTGCATACCACACTTGTGTTGTATCAGGAGTCTCCGCCAGCTCGATCAGTCTCAGTATCCCGATAGAGTAGAAGTCCATTGCAGCAGGGTCCCCCTGTGTGGTTCCTTCAGAGCTCCACAGTAACTTGTCGCCAACAAAAAGTGCTCTAGGCTTTCCATAGATGTTGGTTAGAAACGTGGAGAGGTCAGGGCAGTAGAAGCTTGTGTTCTTTAGAGCCATTTTCCGGTTGAGATTGTTAAACGCGTTCTGGGCATCCAGTAGCAAAACTCCTTCACATTCATCGGATTCAAACTTCTCGCTCAGTGCGTGGATCGCTGCCTCCACACCTCCTAACTGACCAGCAGCCAGTTGAACCTTTCCAGCAGCACTTTTGATATCCGACTTGATGGTGCGGACTATCGCCTTGGTTATAACACGTCTGAAACACTCTCCAACTCCGATAGGACGAGTACCACCTCCAGGCTTGGCAAGGGGTATGAGACGGCTTGCACAGAAAATGTCCAAGGCTTTCAAGTCAATCTGAGCAGTGGCTAGAGTCCGAGCTACTTTTGCAAGCGCTGAACACAATGCTGGGGACTTTAATTGGAAGATGCTACCTGTGACGAAGCTAGTCTGTGCCCAGTTGGTCCAGGACACGCTAAATTTTCTTGGAAAAGGGCGAAAATGACGATTTTGGG
Source organism: Pleurobrachia bachei (assembly GCA_000695325.1). Taxonomy (NCBI): domain Eukaryota; kingdom Metazoa; phylum Ctenophora; class Tentaculata; order Cydippida; family Pleurobrachiidae; genus Pleurobrachia; species Pleurobrachia bachei. The sequence continues at coordinate 23,573 of AVPN01000444.1, read as the reverse complement.
GTCAAAAATGAAAATTTGGGCGATTTCGGACAAAAATCCTTCAAAACGAAAACAAATTTTCAGCGCGCGGCTTCAGAAAGAGAATATTGGGCAGCGTTGTGATTGGAAAGAAATCGCGCGTTACATTATTTGCGACGAACTTTGTCCGCGCGGCGTCATGTTAGTTATTTTATGAGTTCAAAATGCGACAAATTTTAATTTTAAAGTCGAATTTTTGTCGGCGCGTGGCAGCCCCCACTTGCTCTCAATTTACGGCATCAAAGTTCAAACCGCACATCACCGGAGAGAGCATAATTTTTTAAGTCCGTAACACTTTTGATCTACGAAATTGGTCAAGAACTAAAGGCGTGAGAGCCAAAAAACCGCCAAAACAACAACAAATTAATTTGAGATCTTGCCCTAGGTTTATGGAACCGCCCCTAAGGGCAGACCGACGCTAATCAACAATGGATGGAACAGACCCTTCTGTCCCCGATCCTCAACAGCAACTTCAACAAGCATTAAGGGACGAGAACCTTCTTAACCTTGTGATCGATGATTCCGAGCTACCTCTAAGAAACCCCGACCGGAAAAAACTGTGGTCACTGCTAAAACAGTCTTACCAGACAGTATGTGTACTTACTGTAGCTCTAGCTGTGAAAAATTGCCCTTCCACTGATGCCCTCGAAGATCGCATAATGAAGATAAAAGACGACATTCTTACTGCTGTCTCAGAGAAAATAACCGACGCGATGAAACCATATGCACCTTCTGCTAACAACACTACACTTCCTGCGAAAAATCTTCCTACCACTACTGCCACCAATACCACTGCTGCCAAAATGAACTATGCGGCTAAAGCGGCTTGGAAAAAACCTACCACACATGCTCAACTATCACTATCTGGTGATTCTGTCTCGACCAGCAACCTGCTGAAATCTGTGCCCACCACTTTTGTTAAGAACAAAGATGATGGATCTGTCCTCATCGGATTTGAATCAGAGGAGGTTATGAGGAAGACCAAAGACAGTATCACTCAATTGAACCCCACTGTGAAGGCGGAAGGCAAGATGAGAAAGAAGAAGCTCACGATCAGAAACGCTGACGTTGCGTCCTTCTCTGATGAAAATGACGAGAGTGCCAGTACAAACAGTATGAGCAAGGAATTAAGAGATAAAAACGATGCTAATATTTTGGAGATGTTATTCGAGAAAAACCATGATGTGAAAGAGTTAGTTGATGCGGGTGAAAGTATTGATATAATTTACTTTAGGCGGAATTATCATGAGAAAAATATGGCCACTATAGCAATTCGTGTTTCTCAGAAGCTTTTTGATTTTATGCTTGCGAAGGGTTTTGTGTTCATGGGGAACTCTTTCTCCAGAGTCGAGGAGAGGTTCCATGTTCGGCAATGCTTTAAATGTCAACTCTTTGGCCACTTATCTTCCGTATGCACTGAAAACACTGATACTTGTTACCATTGTGCCGGCCCCCATAGTGGCCGAGACTGTGATAGCAAGGACATTGCTAACCGATGTTGTGCCAACTGCTCACGATCCACTAACCTCCATTTTAAAGCAGGTTCATCAACCCACAATGCTGCTTCCAGAGACTGTCCAATCTATCAACGAAGAGTCCAGGCCTCAAAAAACTACTAAACTCCAACATGCGTAGGCTAAAGCTGGGATTGCTGAACTGTTTCTCCCTAAGAAACAAAACTGTGGATGTCTTGGAGCTTATGGTCGATCGTCACCTAGAAGTTCTAGCTGTGACAGAAACATGGTTGCAGAATGGAGAGAAAGCCCTATGTGCAGATATCAAAGATGCAGGATTCAGCATTCAGCACCTTCCAAGAAAGGGTCGTGGAGGTGGTGTTGGTGTTATCACGGCAAGTGGTGTGAAGATAGAGAAGGTGAAACCATATTTTGCTGTAAAGTCCTTCGAATACCAAGAAGTTCTCCTGATAGCATCTCAGCCAACGAGACTTGTAGTCATCTATAGACCTGGAAACAACGCGAGTTTTTCCGAGTTTCTTGAGGAATTTGAGAAAATTCTCGTCTGTACAATTGAAAACCAAGAACCTATGATCATCTGTGGGGACTTCAACATTCCAATGCAAGATTCCCAACATGTTCACACTAGAAAGTTTCAAAGACTCCTCGATGAATTCGGATGGGTGAACATTGTAACCGAGAAAACTCACATCAAAGGTGGCACCCTTGATCTTGTTCTTGCCCAGGTATCCCAGCAGAATTCGGTGGAGCTCTTTGATGTTGAGGTAACCCCCGTTCCTGTCGTTCCTGATCATTTCCTAGTCACCCTACAAGCTGAAATCACAACACCAAGCTGCGAACCAACTGTCGTCAGGTGCAGAAATATGAAAGACGTTACCAAAGAAGACCTCATTGAAACAGTTCTGGGCACGGACCTTTGTGGAGATATTCCAGATGACCTGGATGAATGTGTGGATCTGTACAACAATACGCTTCGAGATGTTCTAGACGAACTCGCACCGGAGGAAGAGCGGACTTTTCAAAACAAAAAATCTAACAGATGGTGGACACCGGAGTGCGAAACCGCTAAACGGAAAAGACGTGCTGCAGAACGGCGCTGGCTAAATGCTCGCCTCAAATCTACGAACACCGAGAAGTTGACAACAATGTTCAATGCCTGGAAACAAGCCTGCAAGGATGCTGCAGCAACGATCAATAAAGCCCGTTCACAGTACTACTTCCTACGTCTAGACATGATGGCTGCAGATGGTAAGGCTACTTTCGAGATTATAAACAGGCTACTTGATAATGAAAAAATACCGACAACACTGCCATCAAACGACTCCCCGGATACACTAGCAACGAAGTTCAATGAATTCTTCAGGAGCAAAGTGGCTAAAATATACAAAGAAATTGAGAATCAATCATCTCAACACGACGTTTCTGCCCTCCTACCAGCTACTCCCGACCTTATTCCTGCTGCTCCCCTGCCCGTTCCTGCTCTTTCACCTGTTGCTAGCCATGTTCCTGATCACCCTCCTTCTCCGGCTACTACTCCTGTTCCAGATTCCACACCAAGACCTGAACTGACTTGCTTCAAGCCACTCAAGGATGATGAGTTGCTGAAGATAATTAGGGGAATGCAGAAGAAGTCATGTCCACTTGATCCTATGCCCTCAACCATGGTATCGTCTATTCTGATTGAGCTGCTTCCAACAGTCTCGAAAATAGTCAACGAGAGTCTGCGGACAGGCATTTTTCCATCAAGGTTCAAGGAAGCTGTTATCAGACCAGCGTTCAAGGGAAAAGGACTTAGTCCAGAAGATCTTGGTAGCTATCGTCCAATCAGCAACCTACCATTTGTCTCCAAGGTTATCGAAAAATGCGTATCTCTACAATTGACCGAGCACCTTGAGAGTAACCAACTGCTATCTGGGGTTCAATCTGCCTATAGGAAGCATCATAGCTGTGAAACCGCAACTCTGAAAGTTGTAAATGACTTGTTATTGCTGCTAGACAAAAAATCAAAGGCTGTGCTCCTCTTACTTGATCTATCAGCTGCCTTTGACACGGTCCAACATGCATCGCTTCTGAAAAAGCTACAAACGCAGTATGGCATAAAAGACACAGCTCTCTCTTGGTTTAAATCATACCTTGCTGATCGTTCGACATCTGTGAAAATTGGGGATGCGAGGTCGAAGCCCATTGATGTGGAAATTGGAGTCCCACAAGGCAGCATCCTGGGCCCTCTCCTGTTTATAATGTACACGAAGGAGTTGCAGATGATGAGTAAACTAAACGGCATCTGATAGAGAATCGATAGCCCCAACCGACCCCCCAAACCAAACCCTAACCAGACCCTAACGGTTAGCCCTAACCCGTCGCGCGCGCTAAAACTACGAATTGTTAGCAATGAAAGGCACCCAGATTTTAACGTTTTCCGTTTGAAACGCACTTTACATTTGCAGTTTCACAGTTGTTTTTTAAAAAAACATTGAAAAGCGCTGCCTTATCCCATCGCTAGCAGCGTTTGCCAAAAAAAAACACCACTTCACATCTAGCCCAAAACGATTCAGCGACAGGAATGATATTAACATTTTATACATGGCTAAAAACAATTTGAATTAATTTATTATATCCAATAATGTACAGATAACCTTGATTTCTATATCTATTTTACTAATTAAACCGGTACCCCGGCTTTCGCAACTTCACATCTAGATCATGTCCATAAATAACTAATTTCTGTTAGTTTTTGGCATAATATATTTATATATATTATATCGAATGACTGCCGACGGTTTTTTAAGGCCTTTAGGATCTTATAATCCTATAAGAGCCGCTTTAGAAGGCTTGTTAGTGGTAATGCGTATCTCTACACTTGACCGAGCACCTTGAGAGTAACCAACTGCTATCTGGGGTTCAATCTGCCTATAGGAAGCATCATAGCTGTGAAACCGCAACTCTGAAAGTTGTAAATGACTTGTTATTGCTGCTAGACAAAAAATCAAAGGCTGTGCTCCTCTTACTTGATCTATCAGCTGCCTTTGACACGGTCCAACATGCATCGCTTCTGAAAAAGCTACAGACGCAGTATGGCATAAAAGACACTGCTCTCTCTTGGTTTAAATCATACCTTGCTGATCGTTCGACATCTGTGAAAATTGGGGATGCGAGGTCGAAGCCCATTGATGTGGAATTTGGAGTCCCACAAGGCAGCATCCTGGGCCCTCTCCTGTTTATAATGTACACGAAGGAGTTGCAGATGATCGCCGAGAAGTATGGTCTTGGTATTCACCTCTTTGCTGATGACCCGCAAATCTACACCTGCTTCAAACCTGAGACTTATGATGAAGTAGTGAAAAAGATTCAAGACTGTGTCAGTGAAATCAAGCAATGGATGCGACAAAACTTTCTGAAGCTAAACGCTGGGAAAACAGAGATTCGGATATTGCGTAACAAGGTGGACCGGACTCCAGGACCAACAGCGATGGCAATAAAAAAGCGAAAGTCCCATCTTGCAAGCCGAGGAAATCCAGTCAACGACTAGTGCTAGAAACCTTGGAATCTGGCTTGATCCTACTCTCTCTATGTCAAGCCACATTTCTAAGGTTGTCCAAGCGTGTAATCTCCAACTTCTCAACCTATGGAGAATTGCAAAAAAGCTTCCAAAGCAGTTGAAGATAAAACTTGTCCACACTTTGATTCACTCCCGCCTCGATTATGGCAATGCTCTGCTATATGGTGCCACAGAGAAGGACATAAGCCGACTTCAGAGAGTTCAAAACAGTGCCGTACGATTCATATACGGGACACGGAAATGGAGAGGAGTAACCCAGAAGCGAAAGGACCTACACTTCCTACCTATCAAAAGCAGAATTATCTTCAAGATCTGCCTGATGACATACAAGTCAATAAATGGCCAGGCTCCTTCCTATATCTCCGACCTCGTACCTCTCCGGAAACCTAAGATAAAGACAGTCAGGGCAGATGAGGATCACACCCTCCTTCAAAAGTCGTTCACTCACAAATACAAATCCACCAGTAGAGCTTTTAGTATATGTGCACCGAAATTATGGAATGAGTTACCTAGACGTGTGAGGGAGGCTGAATCTGTTTCTATGTTTAAAAAACTGCTTAAAACCCATCTCTTTGATCAGTTCTATAACTAGTTATTTCAGTAATCTCCTACATTAATTTTATCCCGCCACCCATAACTTCATGCAAGAACGTCATGTCATTCACTTATCTTGCCGCGCGACAAAAGGGGGGTGACAACTTCAAAAAATCCGACTTTACAGGAACGAGATAAACTCTCTTATTTTCACAATTTTCCAAAAATAAACTTTTTCAAATCCTTGTGCAACTGTTCCTCACTGAACTGCTATTGATTATAAATTGATTATAAATTGATTATAAATTAATTATTAACTAATTTATTCTTAATACAATAATAATTTATTCTTATTATTATCACATCTATTTATTAGATAGTATAAAGTACTCTAACCTAACTAGTATCTATTCTCTAACTTAATTATTTTATATATTCTCTAACTTAATTATTTTATATATATGTACATATTTTCTAGCCTATTATTAATAATCTGCTTTTTTAAACGGGCCTCCTTATAGAGACCGCTTTAGAAAGTGGTAAATGGTCACTATAAAAGTAAGCGGTATATTAAATGTTTTATATTGTATTGTATTGTGTTCCTCTCATTTTCCTTTCACCCACCAGTGGCTCTTTGAGCGCAAAATTCATCAGTCCTTTTTCGCAAAAAAGGCCCAAAAGGCTGTTTTGTGACGTCTGTTAGGTCTAACGTCTTTGGTGATTACTGGTTTTATCCACAGTTTCGATCAGTTCGCTTGTAAAATTAACCTGGATAAGAAAAATTACCGAATGGCCTAGTACTTTTGCTTAACGTGCTATACTCCTTTTGTAATAATGTTTATCTATCAAGCTGTAATTTTTACTTACGTTGAAACATATTTAGTAGCATGGCTCTTCGATCGTGTACCACAAAAGCGGCTCAAATTGAGACTGTTGTTGCACAGCTGAGGAAGCAACTTGAAGCCTTAAAAAGTAGGGGAACTCTTGTCAAAAACACTTCTGAATACAAGAAACAACTGCTGGTGAGGTTTACTTTCTTTTCAATTAATTTGTTATTGGAAAGTATTGGAAGTCTTTATAGTTTGATCTCATATGGTGTCTATGATTCCTAACCCTCCTTTCCACAGGCTGATAACAGGCAGCTGAAGGACCAGGTAGAGAGGGCTAAAAAGTCTCTATACGATGCTGAGGTGATGAATGGTCGTAAGCAGGTCCCATTACCAGGAGCCAATGTAGCAAAACCTGCTGTAGCCGCTCCTGTTACACCTGTAGTAGCTCCTGTTAAACCTGCAGTGATTGGGCAGCCGCCCAAAACTGAGCAGAAACAGCAGCCAAAGAAGCAGCAAAAGAAGGTACACGATAGCATAATTTAACTAGATGTTTACTTAGTTTTAATTAGATGTATCATGCCATACTAAAATGACGATATACTTCTCTCTCCCACTCAGGCTGCGGCACCCAAAGCTGCCAAACCGGCTGCTGGTGGAGCTGAGGCTCTTCCAGTGGACGTGTCCCGATTGGACATGAGGGTGGCTCTGATAAAAACTGCCACGCGGCACCCTGACGCAGATGGGCTCTATCTTGAGGAGGTGGAGGTCGGTGAGGAAAAACCTCGACAGGTTATCAGCGGGCTGGTGAAACACATTCCCATTGAAGAAATGCAGAATAGACCGTGTATTCTGTTGTGCAACTTGAAACCCGCCAAGATGAGGGGTAAGATTTAGTTGATATAGTTTTATTTTACCTGCTATCTCCCCTTCTATCCCCCTCTATTCATTTCTCATTTATCCCTCCACCCCATTTCCAGGTATCATGTCCCATGCAATGGTCATGTGTGCAAGCACCCCTGAAAAAGTAGAAATCCTGGCCCCACCCACTGGATCTAAACCGGGGGATAAGGTAACAGTCGAGGGTTATCCCGCCACCCCAGTGGAGCAGTTGAACCCAAAAAAGAAGGTGTTTGAGGGTGTCCAGCCTGATTTCCTGGTTTCTGCGGAGGGTCATGCTCTGTATAAGGGTGTGCCTTGGAAGGTGAACGGTGAAGTTGTTACTGCACCCTCCATGCGAGGATGTGGCATCAAATAAGAACACTGTGACTTTCATCTTATAAAGACATGTTATGGCTCGTTCTTTTTTCTTTAAATATGGGATTTTTAGTTCATCATTCGTTTTAGTCTTTTCTGCTCTTCGACGTTTGTGTTCTTTTTAACTTCTACATACATAACCTCTGAGTGTGACCTCTCTGTATAGCTGCTGTGTAGCAATGGAGAGAGCCAGTTTGAGTGCTGTTGCTGAGCTGATCAAGAGAACTCAGGACACCTTGGAGAGCATTGGGAAACAATTTGACGTGTTATGTCCCAAATGTCTACACTTCAAGGTAGGCCATTTCTGACGTCTACATGGCGTGATGCAGATGGTATGAACCAAGTCCCTAGCTCTAGGTATAAAATACCTCTTAAATCAATTTTATTAAAATCAAAACAATAAAACAAAGCAATACTCAAATTTTACATTGGCTACAGAAACTAAATACCCCCTCCGCCTTCCCAGATGGGCCAGTGCATGTCCTCCCTTCTGCAACAGGAGTTTCTGCTGGATGGCGAGGCTGAAGTGATCAACTGCCTCTTTCTGTTGTGTTACATTGGCCAACCTCAGGAACTAAACCCCTTTAACAGGACCATCTTCAACTATGTAAACCGACACAACACCGACAAGCGGTTAGTGAATTGGGAGTCGTATTATACAATATATATAATAGAGGCAGTGGGAGCAGGGAGAGGGACCAACAAAGCTCAACTGGGTGACTCTTCTAGAACATATTGGATAGGGGGACGGGAAAATGAAGATCTATTATCAATTATCGTTTCTATCACATTAATTCCTTTCAGTGTTCTTTCAGCAGCATACTTTATCAGCCTTCTACCGTTTTCCTCACATACCCTGTCCTCAACCGCTACCCAGATTGTACAAAACTACAAGGTTGTCAACCAACCCCTCAAAAACTTCCCCTACACCCCAAAAGCAGGTTTGTAAATAGGAGAATTTAGATTCTTCCCCCTCACTGTTTCCCCCTCACTGTTTCTCATCGTGAAGATTCTCTCTTGAGTGGGTGACTGAGTTTTCGCGTTGGGGCACAAAGTTCCCGCGGCTTATTCGCGTGTTGAGCGGGCGCGGGACATATTGGGGTGAGATCTCGGCGCAGAACGCGCAATCATACGCGCTTACAACTCGCCTTGCACGCTGATTTCTATCACTCTGAAGACTCCCAGAATGAATGACGTATTGTTTCAGATAGCGGTTTGTCAATCATACTAGACGACCCAGAGAACGATTCAAGGGAGGAAAGCCATTACAAGGAGGTCCTCAGCCAATTATTTGATGGTGAATTGACAGAATCGGTATTTGTACCACCATTCTCCCGACTTCCCCCTCCCCTGGCAATCTCTGAAGAGGAGCTAATATGGATGTGGCCTAACGACCTAGATTACTCATTCCACTGGGACGCCAGTATTTCTCAGGTTGAGGGAAAACAAGATGACTTCAAGAAACTGTTCTCCCTGGCACAAAAGTACGTAAAAGTAAAAATTTTTAAACCTCGAGACATAACATCTCTTTTATTGAGATGTTCCATCCCCTTCTGACACCCTGTATCACCCCACAGACAGGCCCTTATGCCGCCTCAACTAGAAAAAGTGAAGAGAGAGCTGCAATCCCGCGAGGACGCCCTACAGCGCCTCCCCATCTCGCCCTCATCCCTCCCTCGTCTGGTTGAGAACAACCCCGCTCTTGCTGTGGAGGTGCTGCTAATTCTGGCACAAGGCCAGCAGTTCGGGGAGTACCTCACATCACTCATCAACATGGAGTTATCCCTCCCAGCACTGGAGGTGGTGAATAAGATAACGGCCAGCCTGGAGCTACCTCCCCAGTTTATCCAGTACTATATTCGGAACTGTATCTCTAGCTGTTCGGATATACCTGATAAGAACACACAGCACCGGTTAGTGGGGGGAGGGTATCATGTTTTAGTCCCATTTTAGTAGTAAAAGACCACATAAGATAATTTGTAGTGAAACAATGTATGAGTGTTGTATAAAATTCATGGAGATTGCCGTGGTCCTAAAGGGTGTACGAGTGTGTAACACGTTCATAAACAGCTAACCCCCTACAGGTTTGTGAGACTGGTGTGTGTGTTTCTTACTTCCCTTATCCGGAACCGGCTTGTTAATGTTCAGGATATACTCATTGAGATACAGGTTCGTGGGGGTCTCTAGGGCCGGGTCTCTAAACAAATCTTGTCTTGCTCGACCCTGCTTCACTGCGTCCCGCAAATGTAAAGGAAGTTTGGAACATTATAACATTAATAAAGAAACCAATCAAAATTCATTTTTTGCAGGCGTTTTGTATCGAACATAGTCGGATACGAGAGGCCACTGGATTGTTCCGCCTTTTAAAGAGCCTTGATAACAAAGAAGCAAGCTGAAAATACACGTAAAATGTTTTGTGTTTTGAGAGATTTCAGGTTTTATTTTTACAAGCTTTAGAAGTAATATCATTGCCACTCTCTTTCGTTACTACCGTCCCGATACCCCCCACCCTCTGTCCACTGTCCACTGTTATGTCGCCTCGACCCATATCCCTATCCTATCCCTTTCTCTGCAGTTCGGATCACCGTTTATCACTAGTGACCGTTTGTTCACCATCACTGCGCTGGCAAGCGCAAAGGTTGCCATTCCCCCCCCCCAAAGCGCTGCCAGAAACGCAGTTATACGTTTTATGGGTGTTTGAGCTGAAAACCCGGATTTCAGAAGGCTATAGCGTCACCCCCTTTCACCCGATTGACTTGAAATTTGGAATGTATACCCGGCTTGGGGTCTTTTACTTAAGTTAAAAATTTCAAGTCTCTATCTCATCTGGGTCCGAAGTTACAGAGGGGTCCCATTTGTCCTAAATTCAGTGTAACACGCGCGTACGCGCGCGCGTAGGAGAGACGCTTTTTATAAACCATATTGACGCCAAACGAA
>AVPN01000443.1:42508-53024 GCA_000695325.1 Pleurobrachia bachei | reverse complement strand
CACTCCCTCTAACACCCCACCTAACACCCCACCTCCCTCTAACACCCCACCTCCCTCTAACACCCCCTTGTTCAGATGAAGATGAGGGACCTTCATTGCCGACCAGTAATAGTGAAGAATTCAGACCATTTATTAGGCGCTTACCTGAGTTCAAATTCTGGTAAGATATAACCCATATATCAATGTAGGGGTCAAGTTAAATAGTTAACTGTTATACAAGTATTGCCCAATTCCTCCTAATTATTGATGTGGCTGTGCGTGTGATAGTTAGCGCAAGATACGCTTTTAGCAGTGAGTGTGTATCAGCACAGTAGACGTAATAGTAGTGTGTGTGTATCAGTGTGTAATACTCAACTCACTCTCTCTTTCTAAAGTGTTGTATTCTCTTTCAGGGAGCAGACGGTGATATCCACTCTCATCGCTATATTTACAACATTCTTCGATTTCTTCAATGTGCCAGTGTTCTGGCCCATTCTTGTCATGTATTTCTTTATCCTGTTCTTCCTAACCATGAAGAGACAGATCAAGGTACAGGAAGACAAGAATAATTGCGCGCCATATCCAACCAACATTGATATGTAGAAAGTAACCAGTGTTAGCAGTTTTATATTTCGTGTGCTCCTTTTTGCGCGTCGCAGCATTAAGGCTGCGCTGACAAGCGCCCTTGGTAAACTTTAAACCTCTTTTCTTTCAGCATATGATCAAGTTCAAATATCTGCCCTTCACTCACGGGAAGACGAAATACAAGGGTAAACAGGAAGTTAGGACTTAGGGTACGAAAACCAAATCTCGTCCGTGTGTATGTAGGTTTGTGTTGTATGATCAGTGATTGTTATTGTTAGGGTGAATGCTGTGTGTCTAGGAGCCGGCGATATCCCAATTTATTTTTTCGATTAGATATCGATTCGATATTTTGATATCGAAAAAATTTCGATTCGATATCGATTCGATATTTCATTATCGAAAATTTTCGATTCGATATCGATTCGATATTTTGATATCGAAAAAATTTCGATTCGATATCGATTCGATATTTTGATATCGAAAAAATTTCGATTCGATATCGATTCGATATTTTGATATCGAAAAAATTTCGATTCGATATCGATTCGATATTTTGATATCGAAAAAATTTCGATTCGATATCGATTCGATATTTTGATATCGAAAAAATTTCGATTCGATATCGATTCGATATTTTGATATCGAAAAAATTTCGATTCGATATCGATTCGATATTTTGATATCGAAAAAATTTCGATTCGATATCGATTCGATATTTTGATATCGAAAAAATTTCGATTCGATATCGATTCGATATTTTGATATCGAAAAAATTTCGATTCGATATCGATTCGATATTTTGATATCGAAAAAATTTCGATTCGATATCGATTCGATATTTTGATATCGAAAAAATTTCGATTCGATATCGATTCGATATTTTGATATCGAAAAAATTTCGATTCGATATCGATTCGATATTTTGATATCGAAAAAATTTCGATTCGATATCGATTCGATATTTTGATATCGAAAAAATTTCGATTCGATATCGATTCGATATTTTGATATCGAAAAAATTTCGATTCGATATCGATTCGATATTTTGATATCGAAAAAATTTCGATTCGATATCGATTCGATATTTTGATATCGAAAAAATTTCGATTCGATATCGATTCGATATTTTGATATCGAAAAAATTTCGATTCGATATCGATTCGATATTTTGATATCGAAAAAATTTCGATTCGATATCGATTCGATATTTTGATATCGAAAAAATTTCGATTCGATATCGATTCGATATTTTGATATCGAAAAAATTTCGATTCGATATCGATTCGATATTTTGATATCGAAAAAATTTCGATTCGATATCGATTCGATATTTTGATATCGAAAAAATTTCGATTCGATATCGATTCGATATTTTGATATCGAAAAAATTTCGATTCGATATCGATTCGATATTTTGATATCGAAAAAATTTCGATTCGATATCGATTCGATATTTTGATATCGAAAAAATTTCGATTCGATATCGATTCGATATTTTGATATCGAAAAAATTTCGATTCGATATCGATTCGATATTTTGATATCGAAAAAATTTCGATTCGATATCGATTCGATATTTTGATATCGAAAAAATTTCGATTCGATATCGATTCGATATTTTGATATCGAAAAAATTTCGATTCGATATCGATTCGATATTTTGATATCGAAAAAATTTCGATTCGATATCGATTCGATATTTTGATATCGAAAAAATTTCGATTCGATATCGATTCGATATTTTGATATCGAAAAAATTTCGATTCGATATCGATTCGATATTTTGATATCGAAAAAATTTCGATTCGATATCGATTCGATATTTTGATATCGAAAAAATTTCGATTCGATATCGATTCGATATTTTGATATCGAAAAAATTTCGATTCGATATCGATTCGATATTTTGATATCGAAAAAATTTCGATTCGATATCGATTCGATATTTTGATATCGAAAAAATTTCGATTCGATATCGATTCGATATTTTGATATCGAAAAAATTTCGATTCGATATCGATTCGATATTTTGATATCGAAAAAATTTCGATTCGATATCGATTCGATATTTTGATATCGAAAAAATTTCGATTCGATATCGATTCGATATTTTGATATCGAAAAAATTTCGATTCGATATCGATTCGATATTTTGATATCGAAAAAATTTCGATTCGATATCGATTCGATATTTTGATATCGAAAAAATTTCGATTCGATATCGATTCGATATTTTGATATCGAAAAATATCGGTCGATTCGATATCGATTCGATATTATCGAATCGAAATATCGATATTCCATTCGATATCGATATATATCGCCGGCTCCTATGTGTGTCCAATGTGTTTCATGTATCACACTTCTAACATTCCATTGTTTCAGAGACAGTAAAGGAGCCTACTGTACCAGTGGTTCCAACCCTGAAGGAAGAGCCTATTGATGAAGCTACTTTAATACCTATATAAGATGTGGAATGTGTATTTTTTGGAAAAGAGACTGCCAACTGGGCACTTATATATTAGTAGTATTAACGAATAGTTAATTTAACGAATTAGACACAACGAACACTTTTATATTAATATATTCATTGTGTTAATTACCAGTCACTCAGGAGTGAGATATTTACTGGATCTATAATATGCATTATGTATAAGCAGTGAGCAAGTATAGTGTTGTGTGTGTAAGTTTTTGTGTATAAGCGTGTACAACAGTGTGAGAGGGATATGGTTTTCAGTTGTTGAAGGAATTTATTGGAAAGTTTTCTTGACACAATGTTAACCGAACGTGTTTGAATTTATCCCATGCTCAATGTAATGAATACATTTCATACTACCCATATGTGCTCTCTTTCATCCCTACCCTTACCATCAACCATGATACATGATCATGGCTGATTTGTTCAACATCTATCAATCCCATCACTTCCAAATAGTAGCCATGATATCATGGCCAACATATTTTGTCTCACCTTCCCCTGCCCTTCACCTGTAGAATCTAGTATAGAGTGAGGATGTATCCAGGACTGTCAGACCAATGCTCTGACAGATAAAGGTAAGAGGGGCCACTACAGATCTGTTCATTGGAAATTTGGCCTCGTAGCGGCCCTGCCCCGAAGGACTAGGAGTTGGGGGGGGGCTGTCAGGCCAATGCTCTGACAATCGAGGGATTGATATGTGAAGCGGGTTTAGTTGGTAGATAAGAGAGTGTATTCAACACCACTATTTTAGGGTTTAGGGTTGTTTACCGGTGGGTGGCGGCGCCGAATCAAGCTGAGCGCACTATAACTCAGTTATGTATAAATAGTGAATCCAATCGGGGCAAGGTGGAAAGTCTTCAGATTTGAAGATCTCGAATTCGAGCAAGAAATAGCACTTGGTAGTTTTTAGAATTTTGGATTTCCATTTTTCCTAGAATCAGTAGAGATGCAATGTTCCTGCAACAGTGATCTGATCACTGATCAAGATCATACATGTTGATTTGAGACCGGTATTTTAAACCCCGAGTTTTTGAGCTGCATGTTTCGTTTTGTAACTGGTTTTTCTCGAGTTTGTAAAACATGCTAGTACGCGGTTTCTGCATCATTCTTGGGTATGATATCCCCTCTTTCTTCTATCTTCCTGCGCTGTCTCTCTCAGTCTCATGTTATCGCGCGCGCTACGTTTAGTTAGGGATGGGGGCGAGTGAGAGATAGAGAAAGAGGGTATACCACGGAGGATTTTAATAGGTGCGCTGTTTTCGGGGTGTGGCGGGCGCCATGTGAGGTTCCCAGCCATATCATGATGCTTTTCGGAATCTCTAGGCTTGCCCCTATCAGGGGGTGTAATTTTTTACGGGCTAGGTAGATTTTTATTTTTTTTCATGCTGTTTATCACCCTTTTTTCAGGTTAAAAAACTATTTGAAGCCATTTCAACTGCTACTTGCACCTGTGGAAAACGATTTGGGACGTACTGGAACCGGAATTTCGCCGATTGGACCCTTAATGAATCGTGGGTTGACTGCAAGAACACGGCCGGTCGAGTTGAACAATTTTTATTTTACCGATTTTGACACATTCTGAGGTTACCAGCATGTGTAAGAACTCTTTTGTTCAGCTAATCAATGTTATATTTCACTAATTCAGTTAATTTTCAATCAATTTATGGGTTTTTTGTATCTTTTCCTCCAAAAAATGCTCCATAACTCCCTCCATGGAGCATTTTTTCTGCTTTTTCGAGTCAGATCTGGTAGGTGTAACATTTCTTCACATGAACAATCAGGAAAATGATCTTTGCAGTTTATCAGTAATGATCAATTAGCTGTTAATTGGTCGTTAGTCGCATCATCAAAGAAGCTGAGGCCAAATTTGTCCATGCTCGCGCGCGGGCGGGTTCTTTGCTAGGTGGGTGGTCCTCCCATCACAAATGTGTTTGCGCGCGTTACAACTACAAACAAGGTCTTTGGAGGGAGACTCTCATTGGTGATATGTCAAATTAGCTCGGCCTCATCCAGTTTAGACATACAAAAAGCGTTGTATAACTGTTTCTAAAAATGAATTAAAAGAAAATACAACAAGTTTAAAAATTCTACAACACTGACACTGTTTGTGAGAATGAGTGAGGGGGACTCGTATCTTCATAGGGAAGGGTACCACTGGGGGGTGCCGGGGAAACCCGGTGTAACCTTGGTGGGGCCTACCCCCTACCCAAAAAAGAGAGGGTGCACCGTACCCAAGAATCAGTAGAGATGCAATGTTCCTGCAACAGTGATCTGATCAATGATCAAGATCATACATGTTGATTTGAGACCGGTATTTTAAACCCCGAGTTTTTGAGCTGCATGTTTCGTTTTGTAACTGGTTTTTCTCGAGTTTGTAAAACATGCTAGTACGCGGTTTCTGCATCATTCTCTCTCTCGCTCTCTCTCTCTCTCTCTCTCTCTCTCTCTCTCTCTCTCTTTCTCTCACTCTCTCTATCTCTCACTCTATCTCTACTCGATCGTAACTATCCTATCATCCGTCAACAAAATCTGTTTTGCACGTTATGCACATAAACAATCTAAAACTTTTAACTTCGCAGCAATGATTGGCGTACAGATTGGTTTAAAATTCAGACACTTTGAACTATAATCAGGCCGGGGGGATAAAGGATTATCGCTGGTCATGTGCAATAAAATACCATTTTCCGGTCGGTTAACCGCCCTGAAAAAGAACCGCGGTTCTTGTAAATCTGCTAATAAATTGACCGGATATATCTCCGATAAAGGAGCCGCCCAATTTTGTTTAATTTATGCGGATACGAATTGAATTTTGATCATTGTATCACACCGATAGTTCGAGTAACAGCAGCCGGCTCATTTTCCGATCAAACTAGAGGTCATGCATGCCTAATGTAGGTTTGTTAGGTCTGCTGGAATCTGTAATTCGATTCTCTGCATGTTTGAATATGTTATTTGAACCGTGTGTGTAGGCTCATTATATGCAATGACCCGTATTATTCTGAGATATTTTCATTTTTCAACAATGGTCAATCATTTTCCCTCTGAAATGAAACAGCCTTGAACATATTTTTAAATGCCCTCGACTGTTACTGAATACTAACACTGTTAGCTTTACTGGCAGTAAGCAACATGTAACAGCATGTAGTATGTAATGCATCCAATCGCTTTTGAACGTGTTCCCCCTCTCGCTTTTCCTCTATCTTTCTCTCTCGCTCTCTCTCTCTCTATCTCTTTCTATCTCTCTCTCTCTCTCCCTCTTTCATTCTCTGAGTCGCTATAAAAGTTGTGTGAGCAACCACTAGCCATTCCACTCTTTTAAAGTTTATCGGGATTTGATTCTGTCGATTGGACGCATGCGAATCCCTATAAAACACCATACTTCCCCCTTTCATTTAGTGTAGTTACCATGGCAACAGTATTTGTGATACCAGAGTATTACCTTCCTAAATATCGTGTGAATCTCACTGTGATTCCCGAAAACTGGTCTTGGATATTGTCTTACACTCCTTATAGATGATAACATGCTTGAATATGATAGCAGAATAGATGGTCGGCAATATAATATCCAATTTGTTCTTTGGTATATCACGTTTAAGTTTCCGAATAGAAACTTTAGATACGAATAGTATTCGAATCTATTCGCCGTGATAGTACCCCCTCTCTCTCGATGCACGTGAGGTTCACTGATCAGAATTGCCCCTTTTTAAACAGTCACTCAGTAGCTCTGATACTCTTTTGTCCTTGGTGTTAGCTCTTAGATTCATATCATTAAATTGTGTAAAACTACCGCTGAACATGCACTTTGTTCATATGCCAGTTGCTATAATAACGAGGAGAGAGAGAGAGAGAGATTATAGTAGTAGCTCCTTTAGTACTACTTGATGGATTCTTTGATACAAAGTTTGGAGCGATCTGTGGCAATGCTTGGCAGTGTAGACAGCGAATCGTTAAATGACTCCGTCAAAAAGAAAAAGGTAATTTTCATCCAAAGGAATTGCCGTGTAGTTGTGATCTATTAAAATTGTTTTAAAACCCCCTTCTAACCTTCATATTGGCTGTTCTGAATGACTGATTCATGCGCATCGCGTAGTACTTAGCATAAAACTCAGTGTCTTTGTGTCATTGCCGTGTGTTTTTGCTTGCTATGGAGGTTGAACATACCACTGCCTCTGACCCAAACTCGATCGAGTCCGACCCAAATGCTGCAAAGGGACAGCGAAAGGTATCTGCCTGTTGGTTGTTTCTATGGGTACTTGCACGTGCAAACCACGCTGAGATTTTACCCTTTTATCTGCTGTTGCCATCATGGAAGTGGGAGGAATCAAGAAGAAACTGAGGTCTAAAGACGGATCCAATGTGACCAAGGATTCCGTTGAAAAGACGATCAAGAGTAATGAAAGCCCTTTCGTCCTACCTCGACGATCATCAATGGTTGCTAAACCTAGCAGTTCCACAGTTCTACTGACCGAGGGTAGCTCCCTGCAACTCCCCTCCGCTCCCTCAACCAGCTCCAACCAGAACAAGAAGAAAAGGAAAGCTACCGGTGGTCACATCTCCTACAATCGGATGGTTATCGACTACTGGGAGACGGAACGATACTCCCACCCTCGATATAACGTGTTTGTAGGACCGAAGAAAGAGAAAATGGAGATTCACGCTCGCTTCAACGATACCGCGTGATGACCTAACCCTTAGCCAACAAATGATGACACGGACATTCATTTTATTCTTAGAAATTTGATTTTAGTTTTCACAATTCTTTGTTGTTTTGTTCCAATCAACTCATTACGGCTACCACGGTTCACCAGCTCTGATTTGATTTGTTACTGTTATGTGTGTATCTTTGCAGGGAACGAGTCTTGAGACGCCGTCTTATGATACCCGGACTCTGTTTGCGATGTTTGACAACGGAAGACAACAGAAGCGAGTAGTGGACCTGGACAAAGTGTTCCAAGATGCTAGGAATGTGACAAACTCCAAAACACCAACGGAGCAGCCAGGGAAGGGGGACAAGAAACACCAGAAACTCTACAGACTCAAATCTAGGTGAAACTATTTATAGTTCTCAGATGTTTAACTGAAGCCCTAACTGAGTCACTGACTTGTTGTGTAAATTTGTTAGTTTATCCACTCTCTTGCAGGCATATGCGGCCGAACCAGAACCGGGGGAACATGCTTCAGGAGCAAATATCAAAACACCAAACCTCCGCCATATACCGGAAATTACCTGGTGATCAGAACCGTGCCCAGGCTCCTTTCCAACAATCGTTCGATTTTAAAACACAACAAAAACTCAGTTTTAATCAGCCCGTGTCTTATCACAATTTCCTTGCCAATGAACTTAACGGATCGAATAAATGGGATAAATCTCAGAGTTCAGCTGACCGTGTGGATTTGTCTGTTTTTAGTGAGCTCTATCAAAGAGGATAACAACATATTATTGACATTCTTTACATTGTGTGTTTCCTACCATCTGCCACGGTGTGGACATAACAAAGACATCTGTCGTTACGTCACGGATCAATCTTGCGATAATGAGATGAGTTGGAAAGTTATCAAATTTGTCAGATGTCTCACTGACAGAGTCAGATTTTCAGAATTTTTTCATTGAATATAGGATTGGTGTTTTTAATCTGTGCAAAACGATGAAAATTCAAGAAGGCGTATCCGTGATTTGTTTTAAAATTTGAACCTGCTTCGCATTCAGTGCAACTTTCTAACACGCAGTGTTTTCTTTTGATTGACTCACTGTCTCTCAATGCAGTA
Organism: Pleurobrachia bachei; assembly: GCA_000695325.1. NCBI lineage: Eukaryota > Metazoa > Ctenophora > Tentaculata > Cydippida > Pleurobrachiidae > Pleurobrachia > Pleurobrachia bachei. Next base: position 44,215 of record AVPN01000443.1, on the reverse strand, counting down.
CATAGTACAATGTACATATCAGTCATCTCTCTCTCTCTCTCTCTCTCTCTCTCTCTCTCTCTCTCTCTCTTTCTCTTCTATAGGTCCACTTTGTCTCGGATCAGCAGAACTACTAAAGAGGGCCACGTGGTTCTTTTAAGTACATACCGGGTGAGAGAGAGAGAGGAGGGTGGAGGGAGGGAGGGAGGGAGGGAGAGTGAGAGAGATGGATGGTATAACGCACTAATCCATACTACTGTAATATACTGTAGTGACGAATTGACAGCGATCTATTCTACTTATTCCTAATAAGGGGTGATGTCTGATGACTCGCGCTTTTCGCATGTGTTAGGGAGGCAGGTGTGCAGCATTGGGAGATAATCCAGTCCCCCTTGTTTCTTGACGAGTTGTAGTTGCTGCTGTCCCTCTCTGTACCTCTCTGTATAGTACACATAGTGCAGCACTCCAGTGCTGGTATTGTAGGGTGCACTGTGCAGCAGGTCTCTCTCCATTGTCCTCTCTCCAACAAAGCACGTCTTGTGTATCATGTTGTGTTACTCAACAAGGGGGTGGTAACAACTGTGTGCCATGGTCTTTGTGTGAGTGTTGTGCTAAACAGTTTGCCACTACCACCCGATAGTGCACCAGGCGTTATTGTGTCATGCTCAGCAAGTGTTTGATGGCGGTTGAATGCTAATGAACATCAAGACGTGTACTTCAGTTTACACACCGTATCTGTATCATAAGAAATGCTCAACGACCGAATTCGCTTCTTGGTTCCTGGTTGAGTTTCCAGAGAATTTGATTGTTGAGGTTATTCTCTATCTTGCGTCCTATTTAAACTCTCTACAAGTCTATCCCTGTTATAATCGCTTGTTTAGTGTGACTGAGAGGGGGGGTGGCAATTATCTCCAGATCTTGATGCAATTAGGGTACAGAGCTCTGATCCTTGGATATAATTAGGGCACTACACTACAGTCACCCCCTGTCCCGAGTACTGCTTTTTTTCCCCCGTGTGTGTGTCGCAACACTGGAATGTTGCGCGTTCAGGGCATGTTTCATGTTCCACGTGTCATAGCGCAGCCACTAATTAGATTAACGAATAATTATTCACACTAGGTTCAAGCTCAGACAATTCCTAACACTCTAGATCAAACCCGAACTTGAATGGATAAACACAAGCCAGGTTATGGGCTCTTTTGTGAAAGTTGTCATGATTTTGTACACCACGATATTTGTCAACCTAGACAACTTCTCCGGCACACTGAGAGAGTAATACCCCGAAATTCAAAAAAAGGTGAGATATGTCCATCTGGAAATTTTCTGCTGAATAAGCTAGTGAAATTTTTTTCGAAATCCGGCATAAAATGTAGACGCAGTTTGAACATCACATTCATCATGCTCATAATTCGTGTGGTGCGTCAACAGTGCTGACACATTGATATTTAGAGAGTACTGCTTTTTTCCGGAGTACTGCTGTTTCTCTCTCTGCGCGGTAGGGGGACTGTGTGGATGGGTTGGGGAATGTGAATGTGCTGGAGTGTGGTGTATCATGTTGGATACGAATCAATCCCTCTTTGCGCTGACAAGGGAGGGGTAACTTCGAAACCAAGGAATCAAGGCAGTGTGTGGTATTCTTACTTCTGTCTCTAACACGATTTAGTATAACGGATATTACAAGAGTAGACTGGTGTTATGCATGACACATATATGACAAGATAATGCTTT
>AVPN01000443.1:27099-42143 GCA_000695325.1 Pleurobrachia bachei | reverse complement strand
GGGGGGGTGATGGTTTCAGATGTGATGTTGATGGGGTCTTTTGTATATCAGTTACCATGGCAACATACACGCCCCTCCTGTAACATAGCCTGCATGTGTAGCGATATATGTTGCTATTATCCCTAAATAGGAGTGAAGGGCTTACTTCGCATCAGCCCATTTATATATTTATATATGTTGTACCCTATAACTTGATGCTCTAAATCAGTGCGGCTCACATATTATTGATTTCATAACAAACTCAAATTACATGTTGTTCCTATATCGATCACTAGTCTTTGCTTTTGTCCTGACAGACCGACTGACAGACCGATTGACATGAAATTATGAGAGAGTTACACCCACCTAAACATTGAGTAGGTCTGCCTGGCACCGCGACCCCATCTGAGAATCAGATGGGGGTCAGGCGCCGCCATACAGGAGTATGTTGGGTCTATAGTAGAGTGTACTACTAGGCAGTGCCATTACACACTATAGTCAGTGTTGCGGTAGACTATAGCTCATATAGTAGATGTTTATATCCAGTAGAAGAGAACTCTCTTTTAAGCCATGCGATTAGGGTATCCTGGTCCTTAAAACCCCCCCTACCGTAATTCCTTCACCAATAGTTATATTATTATATATCTTATTAGTCTAAGAGGTCCTTATGCACCAAAAAAAAGTTTCTAGTCTGAAGTGGTGGGGAAGACCCCTATAATTGGCCTTAATTGGCGGTAATTGGGTATTCCCCTAACTTGGCTTAGAAATGGAGTAGAGACAAAAATAAGGACACTAAATCGCATGGATTATTTGTCTAGTTGTTGAGTACAGTATACCCTTTCTTACCGGGAGGTTCGGGAGAAATGGGGGGGGGACCTCTTACCCAATTTTGTGGGCTGAATAGATAGATAGTGGATGCCCAGTGGACTAACAACACTGTCACACCAGGTATAATGAGAGGTAGGGGCTGATGATCCATGAAAGTGATAGTGAAGACAGTGGAAGTGAGACTGAGGGGACTGTTAAACTTGAACCAGTAAAACCAGACGATATCAATAATGGGTTCAACTTTGGGCAAACAAACGTAAGCAAGCATTGAATGCCCTGATATTTCGATAGTGTCCTATTTCTAATATAATCTGACAGAATATTATTATCACACATTGTCTTGTGTGTATTTCACATATGATTGTCGACCCCCTCGTTTCTACACCCCATCAGAAAGTTGATCCCGCCAAGGAAGCACACAAGAAGAAGCTAAAACAGATTTATGTGCTGGTGTCACGATGTGTGGCCTACCCGTTCACAACCAAACAGAGCTCAGATCGTGGTTACAGGTACGAAATGACCATATTATGGTCGATAACCACACCCTTCCCCACCATATTTGGTCAATATAACCACACTCTCCCCTACCATATATGGACATTCCCCGTGCAGGTACATGAACATCAATGAACACGTGTTAAGTAAGATGAAGGAAAGTTTCAGGAAGTATCTTGCATCCCCTGAGAACACACTGAAAAACCGTAAGTGCTGTCATGTATCATTGATGTGAATTATTGTGAATTGGTGTGAACTGGTTTGCTTTGGTTTTCAGTGCAGAGTTCATTATGTATTATGTCGTTCCAACCTATCCCTTCCACAGCGATGTTTCTGGAATCAGTTAACTGGTTTTACAAGGTATTCCTCACCTCTGACCGGGCTCTGGCTATGACTAAGAGCGGTGGATACACGACCAAGGACTTCCAGCATGTGTTTAAGAAAAAGTTCCATCAGTTAGTCTGCCAGCTACCTGATGACACAGGGTTTGCAGGCATCGAGATGCTCAGTAAGTACTAAGTACACGATATAGTGTCTGGGATATCTGGCACTGTGTTTGCGCTATGTTAGAGAACTATATTAGTTTAGGGGGGGGGGCGTATTACCATCCCCCCACATGGTACATTGTACCAGATACAATGTCCCATATGAATATATCTCGTCATTAAAGTGTAATCCATGAGGCCAACAACAACAACAGCCGGGGGAGAAGGAACTGGAAAAAGAGGAGTCAGGGGAGAGTGAGGAAGAGACAGAAGATGAAGATTTGGAAGGGTTTGAAGTGGTGAAAAAGGAGGATGTGTCACCCCCTCCTGGCGGGGTTGTTCCTAGTGATTGGTCCTGGGTGTCGGCCCATGACAGCCATTTATACGCTCTTAGTGAGTCAGGGTGTCCCTTGTCAATTGATTCATTAGAATGTGAAACTGACAGTACTCCAAGTGAATCCAACTGAGATTTGTTGATTCTGTTTCCTATTCACCTTCGATTTTATTGGGTGGACCTGTGATGTAGGCCACTGATGGTAACAAACAGTACCTCGATTGTAAAAGTACCCCGATTGATATGTAGCACGTATGCCCTATTGATTGTCTGATTGGATATGATCACCATGTAGTATAGTATCCACTGATTACAGTGATCCGGATCGACCATGCTGTATTACATGGTTTGGTATAGCACCCCTGGCCGCTATCACAGATTAATTGGTGAACGTCCGACTTCTGTTCTATTTCCCACAGCCCTATTAATCAAGTAGGGAGTGGGGCAATTTTAATTCGGGGTGCCCTGTGTGAAAGGCAATCTTCAGAGACTAATATAATCTGATTCGAAAGTGGGGAAATAAGTCCCCCTATCCGAAATTATGAGAATCAGCCCCTGAATAAAATTATCAGAGATTTCAAATGACTGAAGCAACCCGTTATCGTAGCACTCTGGTTGTTACTATGGTAACCATGTTAACCTCTTTCCAGATGAGTGGATAACGGAATATGATAAGATAGTGACAGAAAGTTCAGAAGAGCATGACAGAAGGTTAACGGGAACAGAGGGTCAGCTGAACAAGAACCAACTATACACTCTCTTCCAGAATATCTTGGAGGTAAGAGGTGGTGGGAGAAGTTGAACTGTTGATTGCAATCCATGCCCAAAACACGTCCCCATAAACCACACATCCATTGCTAACCTCTCTATACCTTCCCAGGTATCCCAATATGAGCACAAGTTACTGTTTAACGCAATGCAACTGAACAATATCGATGAACAGGCAGCTGCTGTGAGACGGGAACTCGATCACAGATTCGCCAAGGTTCGGAGATGGACTATGAAGCCATGCAATCTAGACCACTCACTATTTATAACAAGGCACAAGCTTATTCAGAAAAAGAGGAGTCAGGGGAGAGTGAGGAAGAGACAGAAGATGAAGATTTGGAAGGGTTTGAAGTGGTGAAAAAGGAGGATGTGTCACCCCCTCCTGGCGGGGTTGTTCCTAGTGATTGGTCCTGGGTGTCGGCCCATGACAGCCATTTATACGCTCTTAGTGAGTCAGGGTGTCCCTTGTCAATTGATTCATTAGAATGTGAAACTGACAGTACTCCAAGTGAATCCAACTGAGATTTGTTGATTCTGTTTCCTATTCACCTTCGATTTTATTGGGTGGACCTGTGATGTAGGCCACTGATAGAAACAAACAGTACCCCGATTGTATAAGTCCCCCGATTGATATGTAGCACGTATGCCCTATTGATTGTCTGATTGGATATGATCACCATGTAGTATAGTATCCACTGATTACAGTGATCCGGATCGACCATGCTGTATTACATGGTTTGGTATAGCACCCCTGGCCGCTATCACAGATTAATTGGTGAACGTCCGACTTCTGTTCTATTTCCCACAGCCCTATTAATCAAGTAGGGAGTGGGGCAATTTCAATTCAGGGTGCCCTGTGTGAAAGGCAATCTTCAGAGACTAATATAATCTGATTCGAAAGTGGGGAAATAAGTCCCCCTATCCGAAATTATGAGAATCAGCCCCTGAATAAAATTATCAGAGATTTCAAATGACTGAAGCAACCCGTTATCGTAGCACTCTGGTTGTTACTATGGTAACCATGTTAACCTCTTTCCAGATGAGTGGATAACGGAATATGATAAGATTGTGACAGAGAGCTCAGAAGAGCATGACAGAAGGTTAACGGGAACAGAGGGTCAGCTGAACAAGAACCAACTATACACTCTCTTCCAGAATATCTTGGAGGTAAGAGGTGGTGGGAGAAGTTGAACTGTTGATTGCAATCCATGCCCAAAACACGTCCCCATATTGGTGTGTAGGTAACGATTGGAGAGATATGGAAGGGTCCATAGGGTTATTGAGCACAAGTTACTGTTTAACGCAATGCAACTGAACAATATCGATGAACAGGCAGCTGCTGTGAGACGGGAACTAGATCACAGATTCGCCAAGGTTCGGAGATGGACTATGAAGCCATGCAATCTAGACCACTCACTATTTATAACAAGGCACAAGCTTATTCAAAGAGAAATAGTGTGGGCAGTTAGAGAATACTTCAGGACTAGGTCACTCATGTTACCATGGTTACCATGGTTACACTACCTCACTAACACCACCTCACATTACAGGTGAACAGTGGTGAGAAGCCGCCCTACCAGTTTATATACGTCCTGTACCGTCGAGTCATGTCTCTCCTCCTCTCCTTCACCCACTCCCTGCTACAGGATAAACATAACAACCCCATGAAGGGTAAGTGTTTCATGTTGATGTAGCTGCATTACCAGCTGATTCTATTGAACTGAAAAGTACGGGTATTGCTTCCACTTTTTTTCTATCTTGAGAAACAGCAACCTCCGCTCCCTGACTCTCCCCACCCTCCCCCTTCCTTTTCACCTGTCATAACACCTCCTCCTCCCCCAATATTCCAGCAGATGTAAACCAGATGATGATAACGGATGCACTGGAAAAGGTCGGAAAGAGTCAGCCATGTAAACACGACTTTGTACTGAACTTCAAAATTCACAGATTAATTGGTGAACGTCCGACTTCTGTTCTATTTCCCACAGCCCTATTAATCAAGTAGGGAGTGGGGCAATTTCAATTCAGGGTGCCCTGTGTGAAAGGCAATCTTCAGAGACTAATATAATCTGATTCGAAAGTGGGGAAATAAGTCCCCCTATCCGAAATTATGAGAATCAGCCCCTGAATAAAATTATCAGAGATTTCAAATGACTGAAGCAACCCGTTATCGTAGCACTCTGGTTGTTACTATGGTAACCATGTTAACCTCTTTCCAGATGAGTGGATAACGGAATATGATAAGATTGTGACAGAGAGCTCAGAAGAGCATGACAGAAGGTTAACGGGAACAGAGGGTCAGCTGAACAAGAACCAACTATACACTCTCTTCCAGAATATCTTGGAGGTAAGAGGTGGTGGGAGAAGTTGAACTGTTGATTGCAATCCATGCCCAAAACACGTCCCCATAAACCACACATCCATTGCTAACCTCTCTATACCTTCCCAGGTATCCCAATATGAGCACAAGTTACTGTTTAACGCAATGCAACTGAACAATATCGATGAACAGGCAGCTGCTGTGAGACGGGAACTAGATCACAGATTCGCCAAGGTTCGGAGATGGACTATGAAGCCATGCAATCTAGACCACTCACTATTTATAACAAGGCACAAGCTTATTCAAAGAGAAATAGTGTGGGCAGTTAGAGAATACTTCAGGACTAGGTCACTCATGTCACCATGGTTACCATGGTTACACTACCTCACTAACACCACCTCACATTACAGGTGAACAGTGGTGAGAAGCCGCCCTACCAGTTTATATACCAGGACATGGCAGCTCAGTACAGAGAGGAGGAGAGGAAGTGGGTGAGGGAGCTACAGGATAAACATAACAACCCCATGAAGGGTAAGTGTTTCATGTTGATGTAGCTGCATTACCAGCTGATTCTATTGAACTGAAAAGTACGGGTATTGCTTCCACTTTTTTTCTATCTTGAGAAACAGCAACCTCCGCTCCCTGACTCTCCCCACCCTCCCCCTTCCTTTTCACCTGTCATAACACCTCCTCCTCCCCCAATATTCCAGCAGATGTAAACCAGATGATGATAACGGATGCACTGGAAAAGGTCGGAAAGAGTCAGCCATGTAAACACGACTTTGTACTGAACTTCAAAATTGAAGTTGAAGTCATGGAAGTTAGGTAATTTTGGGGTATTCAGACACAATTCAAACATGGTGTGAGCAATTCAAAGGAATTTATTAGTAATTTAGACTATTTACCAAAACCCCGCCGTTTTTCCCCATCTTCCACTTGTTTACCTTACCACTCTCTCCCAGGGGTATGGCTGGACTGAAAGGTGTAGCCCCAGAAAGAAAGTGTTTCTGCCTGATGGACGTGGAAGGACAGACCAACAAAGTTCTCACCACTAACCTGGTGCCACAAAATAACGCATGCTGGACCGATAAGGCTGAGTTCTTGACTAAAGCTCCCCTCCCCTCTGTGAGAGTGAGGCTGCATGTAGAGACACATAACCCGCTACTGTTTGAGGGAAGACCTATCGCCAAGGTATGTGTGTTATACCTCATGTTTTATTGTATAGAAAAGGTGAGCGAGACGACTGACATAGCTTGGACCATATGTACCTTCTCCCCTCCACACGCTAAGGCAAGGATGGGTAAGAAAAGAGGTACTGTTGGTTACCTAATCCATATTCCTCTCAGAATTTCTTCAAGCCAAAGCCCGAGACCCTGTCAGATAGGCCCCAGTGGACTGATATGGAGTCAGAGGGGGAGCTGGGAGTGGGAGCAGTGGAAATACCTAACAAGTCCTACTGCCTTCAAATCAAAACCTGTGTGAAAATGGATAAACCTGAAAATATGAAACTTGGCGGGTAAGTGTTGTTTTCATGTACCATTCTAAAGAAAGAAGCAATCAGGGCTTTTCAGGGAGTTGGAAGGAGAAGCGATACGTGAGTGAGTTCTTACCCCATCTCTCTCCCAGGTACCTGTATATTAGTGGTACATCACACTGGCAGAAGTGGAAACAACGTTACCTGGTGCTGGTGCAGGTGGGACATGTGACATTTTGTTTGTGTAGCTACAGAGAGAGGCAGGCTACCCCTAGCGAGATGTTGACACTAGAGGGATACACAGTCAACTATTATACACCTGATACTGCCACACCAGAGGAAGATGCCCGGTTCCAGGTATGAGATAATAAGGGATCCATCTCTTTATCTTTAGCAAGGTTCCAGGTGAGAATCTCGGAGATATACCTCTAATCTAGAGCTAGGTATCTCTCTCTAAGGGATCTCTGTATATAGGTTTAGTGATTGCTGGTTAGCTCCGCATAGTGAGACAGAATATATAATTAGAATGCCTCTGTCAGTTTCGGTTGTTGAAGGAGGGAGAGGAAGTGACATGTGGAGCAAAGGACTCACCTACTCAACAGATGTGGGTTAACGCTATCTATAGAGCTACCGGACAGACAACCCGCCCTGAGAAATCTGACCTGATGAGGGGTAGTGATGTGAATGATATCAGAAAGGCAGGATTAGATCCCCTGATATCGAATCAGCCCTGTAAACTCAACCAGGACGACCTGTTCCGGACCCTTCAGGGGCTAACTCTGAACTATAGGATGACGAAAGAGAGCACTGCGTGTAGGGGGTGGTTGTCTACTGGGCAGGAGTTTGTTCTTGAAGAGTATGCGTCACGATATGGTATCCGGTATCTTACCGTTCACTGTACATATCTTAGTGAGCTGATCAGATATGCCCAGGTGAGAGTTAGATCAGTGTTATGACGTCATAATGATGATGTGGATATTGTTCCCGCCAGCTGAATAATAATCAATTCGTCTCAGGCAGGATATGTGATTGATCCCAATAAGTTCCGTGATCTTTTCAAGAACTGTTGCAACTACATCCAGGGGAAAACAAGTGAAGACGGTCTGTGGACTGTCACCAAAGAGGAATTCGAAAACTTCTTTGAGGTTCATGTTATGACATTCAGTGGATAATATCACAAATCGCAGGAAATCTCTTTGATAACTCCATCTTATTATCATTAGTTCTCACCTACCCTTGTTTTCAGGTTAGGGGCCAGCTAAAAACTCTCCTCATGTCTAATATCACTAACTTCCGGATCCGGTTTCCCTTTGGTCGGCCTGAGAATGCACTAAAGACGACTATCAAGCTGCTGGAGCAGGTTCTAACATACAAGATAGAACTAAACGTAGACCTACCTCAACTAATTGGTATGTTAATTGGTGTGATACCAGCAAACTGTACCATCTTTTCTAAACAGTAGCTTCCATCCTCCAAATTAATCCCTACCACCCTGTTGTAGATTACGGGCAGAACAAAGAGTACGATATGTTATCCCTGGCCTGTAGGAAACAGATTATGAAGTGTGTAGAGGAGGGTGCCTATATCAACTATCTGCAGATCAGTAAATCAGCGCTGAAACAAACTTCTGATGATGTCCTGCACTGTCCTAGTAAGTATAATGGGGAGAAGGCGGGTGGGTGGATATTGGAGACTAAAATAAAACTCAGTTCCTAACCACCCACTACATTACATCCCTAACTCCCACACATCATACCACCTCCTCCCCGCCACAGCTACAGAAGACATGCTGTATCTGGCTGATGCGTGTATAGAGTTCCTCAATGAGACTCAGGAACACTATATGGAGGCGTTCCTGGTATATGATAGGATGATATGTGACATGAACGAAACCATTTGGAGGTAAGAAGATGTAGATGGAGGTAAGAGAAGTAAAGGTCAGAATCTCAAGTTATGTACATTAGGTTGCAGTTTAGCGCATGTAGTTGTATTAGAGGAAGGACTGCCGCTCATTCTGCAGGAACTATAGATCACAGACTCTTCGAAACAATACCCACTTCAACCTGTTTACAGTTTGTACGGTGTTGATATGGAATCCTTCCTGGTGACTCTAAAATGTGGTTGTCCCGAGATACTACAACTATACAACAAATTAAATTCCTACTTTTACAAACAGCAGGAGCTCAGATACGGCAAATCACACATGTACCTCCACAAGGTATCATTTGAATCAAGGTCGTCTTGTCATGAAGTATGCTCGGACAAACGTGGTGTTACTAAAAAAGGGTAGCATGTTATTATTCCCCCTCTCTGCAGGTGTTTGCACCCCATATTGTGTGTTACCTGGAGATGGAGGAGGAGACCCTTAAAGAAGATCTGGACGAGGCATTAGAACGGGAGACATGGTTACACTGCAGTGAGGTGAGACACCCCTACCACCCTGTCACCTGTGTGACACCACCACCTATGAGAGAGAGGAAGATGTGATCACCTTGGATCGCCTGACACGGTCGCATATCACCAAGCTATCCCATACCAAGATTCACACCTCCCCTCTATCCAGTATCCGGGCTATCCATGGTTCCGGTTTATTAACACCAACTATTCCAGGACTTCTCCTGTTCAGCAGTACAACAAGTGGTGGCCTCCGTTAAAAACATCCAGAAGCTGGTGGCTGAGTTGAGATGGCCTGACCGAACCTTTGCCGAGCACCTCTCCTGTAGGACACAGAATACTACTGCGGAAATGTTCGCCTACTTTGTCAGCCAAGTGTACGGGATACTGCAGTGCTACTCCCGAACCCAGGTAATAGCATATCTCTAGAAAAACAGGGCTCGACTGGAGTGACAGTGTTTAGAGTGGTACATGTGGTAAATGTGGGAAGATAGAGAATGATAGCTATCTGTGGGAGAGAGAATGATATATTATCTTGTTTCAGAGGAGTGTTGTAACACCTATTGTTTCAGAGGAGTGTTGTAACACCTATGACAGTGCTACCTGATGAAGTATGTGTGATGCTCAACTCATGTGTAACTATACAGCAACACGCAGGAGAGTTATGTGGAAACAATACCACCACTACCTCAGGTAACTAGCTGAGCTCAGATATATCGGTAATAATGTGGGGGATATTTGGGAGAGGGGGATATATGTAGGAGGGTCCCCCGCGGATCTCGGTTGCGTTGTGGGGGAGAGCGGTGGTACATTTGGGAGAGAGGTACAGATCACTGATCAGTACTTGTAAAGATATAAAGAAAGAATGATCAACAGATGGGGAGATCTGGAGAGGGGATCTCTCCTTCTCTCTCTCTCTCTCTTTCTTGTCCTTTCTTTATCTGATACAAAACGCGCTTTAAAAGCTTTATTGTTTGACACTGCAGAGACTCTAAGACTCCTCTTTCGACATTAATTTTACCAAATATGTACATTTAAAATCACTGCATCACGAGTTTTAACCTGTACTCGGGTTCCCTTTGGCTTGCTCGTTCCTCTCGGGAGATGGCACACAGGAATGTATATTACAAATTTTGTTCCCGCCAGCTGAATAACAATAAAATCGTCTCAGGCAGGATATGTGATTGATCCCAATAAGTTCCGTGATCTTTTCAAGAACTGTTGCAACTACATCCAGGGGAAAACAAGTGAAGACGGTCTGTGGACTGTCACCAAAGAGGAATTCGAAAACTTCTTTGAGGTTCATGTTATGACATTCAGTGGATAATATCCCACCTCGCAGGAAATCTCTTTGATAACTCCATCTTATTATCATTAGTTCTCACCTACCCTTGTTTTCAGGTTAGGGGCCAGCTAAAAACTCTCCTCATGTCTAATATCACTAACTTCCGGATCCGGTTTCCCTTTGGTCGGCCTGAGAATGCACTAAAGACGACTATCAAGCTGCTGGAGCAGGTTCTAACATACAAGATAGAACTAAACGTAGACCTACCTCAACTAATTGGTATGTTAATTGGTGTGATACCAGCAAACTGTACCATCTTTTCTAAACAGTAGCTTCCATCCTCCAAATTAATCCCTACCACCCTGTTGTAGATTACGGGCAGAACAAAGAGTACGATATGTTATCCCTGGCCTGTAGGAAACAGATTATGAAGTGTGTAGAGGAGGGTGCCTATATCAACTATCTGCAGATCAGTAAATCAGCGCTGAAACAAACTTCTGATGATGTCCTACACTGTCCCAGTAAGTAAAATGGAGAGAAGGTAGGTGGGTGTTGGATACTATAAAAGTAGTCTCCAGTTTCTAACTCTCACACATCATACCCTCCCTCCCTCCACAGCTACAGAAGACATGCTGTATCTGGCTGATGCGTGTATAGAGTTCCTCAATGAGACTCAGGAACACTATATGGAGGCGTTCCTGGTGTATGATAGGATGATATGTGACATGAATGAAACCATTTGGAGGTAAGAAGATGTAGATGGAGGTAAGAGAAGGTCAGAACCTCAAGTTATGTACATTAAGTTGCAGTTTAGCTCATGTAGTTGTATTAGAGGAAGGACTGCTCATTCTACAGGAACTATATATCACAGACTCTTCGAAACAATACCCACTTCAACCTATTCACAGTTTGTACGGTGTTGATATGGAATCCTTCCTGGTGACTCTAAAATGTGGCTGTCCCGAGATACTACAACTATACAACAAATTAAATTCCTACTTCTACAAACAACAGGAGCTCAGATACGGCAAATCACACATGTACCTACACAAGGTATCATTTGAATCAAGGTCGTCTTGTCATGAAGCATGTTCGGACAAACGTGGTGTTACTAAAAAAGGGTAAATGTTATAATCCCCCCTCTCTGCAGGTGTTTGCACCCCACATAGTGTGTTACCTGGAGATGGAGGAGGAGACTCTCAAGGAAGATCTGGACGAGGCGTTAGAACGGGAGACATGGTTACACTGCAGTGAGGTGAGACACCCCTACCACCCTGTCACCTGTGTGACACCACCACCTATGAGAGAGAGGAAGATGTGATCACCTTGGATCGCCTGACACGGTCGCATATCACCAAGCTATCCCATACCAAGATTCACACCTCCCCTCTATCCAGTATCCGGGCTATCCATGGTTCCGGTTTATTAACACCAAAAATATTCCTCCGTAGGACTTCTCCTGTTCAGCAGTACAACAAGTGGTGGCCTCAGTTAAAAACATCCAGAAGCTAGTTGCCGAGTTGAGATGGCCTGACCGAACCTTTGCCGAGCACCTCTCCTGTAGGACACAGAATACTACTGCGGAAATGTTCGCCTACTTTGTCAGCCAAGTGTACGGGATACTGCAGTGCTACTCCCGAACCCAGGTAATAGCATATCTCTAGAAAAACAGGGCTCGACTGGAGTGACAGTGTTTAGAGTGGTACATGTGGTAAATGTGAGAAGATAGAGAATGATAGCTATCTGTGGGAGAGAGAATGATATATCTTGTTTCAGAGGAGTTTTGTAACACCTATTGTTTCAGAGGAGTGTTGTAACACCTATGACAGTGCTACCTGATGAAGTATGTGTGATGCTCAACTCATGTGTAACTATACAGCAACACGCAGGAGAGTTATGTGGAAACAATACCACCACTACCTCAGGTAACTAGCTGAGCTCAGATATATCGGTAATAATGTGGGGGAGGGTGGTAAATTTGGAAGATGGGATATATGTGGGAGGGTGGTACAGATCACTGATCAGTACTTGTAAAGATATAAAGAAATAATGATCAACAGATGGGGAGATCTGGAGAGGGGATCTCTCCTTCTCTCTCTCTCTTTATTGTCCTTTCTTTATCTGATACATCAAGCGCTTTAAAAGCTTTAACGTTTGACACTGCAGAGACTCTAAGACTCCTCTTTCGATATTTTACCAAACAGTTATCACTGTATCACGAGTTTTAACCTGTACTCGGGTTCCCTTGCTCGTTCCTCTCGGGAGATGGCACACACCTTACATATAATGTTTAAAATTGGACATGGATCAATTCAAATAACATAAACTTAACGTTATTATCTTTATCCTTATTATCTTTGAGTGCTTTTCGATTGGATCAAAGTTTCGAAATAAACAGCCTAAGGATATGTTTTTAAACAAGTCCTAACAGTCTAGCTTCACTATCTTATCTTGCTTCTCAAATAGTACAGCTGTTTGTTTCATTACCACTGGTTCAAAAGGTCTCGTTCCTCTAGATTCTTCTGCAGGATCTCCAGAGCAAAGGACAAACAACAACTCAAGAACAGCCTAATTATTAGGGCCACTTCTCGCCTTACCAAGTGAACCTACAATTCTCTACTACTTTTTACTAGCTTTTGTGGGGTCATGTGGTTAGCAGAGCACTATTGCTAGTGTGTACCCCTATCTCACTTTGCTTTTGATATTGTCTTCACCTTCTTAGATCACTCACGTTTGGGCGGTGGTTGAGCAATAGTTATCCGGTTTTCTGGTTCTTCAGGCTCTCTTTTGTCGTCGGAACTGGGTAATGCCTCTTCGCGGGCTTCACTTGCTGGTAGTGAAGGGGTTACTGCATCACCAATATCAGTACCTTCAGTAGTCCCAGTGTCACTGCTTACAGTCAGCAGCACTACAAACTTGTTGAATACTGCTTTTGCCAGACGGCCCATAGCACAAGCCCACTCCGCAAAATTTTTGTACAGATCTGTGTACAGTATGGGATTCAGTACAGAGTTGAGGGGTAGAATTCGTTACCTTTTACAGCTTATGGTAAGACAGTACAGATGGTGGAGCCGCGTGTGAAGGAAACAACAAACCAAAAAGGGGACCCAGCAACAGAAATCAGTGATGATTATCGATGTAATTTTACCCTGGAGGCGTCGATTCCGACTGGAAGCATCCACTGACGGTGCATCATTATCCCTGTTGGTGAGGATAACTATGCCAATGTGACAGACTACCACGACAAGGAAACACAGACAGTGTATGGCAAGACCTAAACCCCACACGAAACCTACTTGCGGCTCACTCCAAAGAACAAAGTACAACTTCTATGTGCTCCGCAGTAAAGGTATTTTACTGACGAAGCGGGGAACTACCCCCTTTTCCGTTTCGTGATTGGTAAACATGGCCCTAACGGCCTGTCTTATGATCTCCCAGCTCAGCGTCCCATGGCTGGATGATCTAGTTTTGACTTCTTTCCCCATGTACCCCTGGATTTACCGGCTCACAAAGTGGAACAGCTGTTAGGGTCACTTCTCAAACTAATCAACAGGATAAACGAGCCCATTTACAAACATGTTCTCAAGAGGCGGTATGAGTGGGATGGAGGCAATTAATCCTGACAAGAGCACAATCCCACCCTGGATAGAGTATATCTTTCTTTTAAATTCAATGCTAACTTCAACTGCCCTATGGAATTGCAGCGCACGAAACGTTCCCCGGAGCCGAAAGCAACTTAAAAATGCCATCGACAGAGACGATATTCCACTTCCAGTTGCGGTAACAACTCCGAACATTGCACAAGGAATGCTCGTTAACCACTGTAACTGCTTCTTGCAATACTCCAAGCCATAAACCAGGTGTAGAACAAACATGGACAACAGATGAACGTTTGTGAACATGTCTCCCAGTGTGATGAACCTTGCAAATGACCGCTGCACAAACACTCCCTGGCTTTTGGCTGTTTTGGTGAAAAAGATGTCCTTAATAAGCACATAAAGATTCAGGCCCAATCCTGTGCCACCATAAACTCCTGCGATAATTGTGAGGCCCGTGTTTTTTATTAGCTTTCTAGAACACCTATCGTTACACTCATCAGACAAATCTTGACAATCAAATGTTCCATCACAAACTTGGCTGAGGACTAGAAACCTGGCGCCACACCGGAAATTGTTGGAGCAATTTCTCTCATCTGACGCATCACCACAATCATCTATTGTATCACATACCGCGGAGTAGGAGATACACTTTACATTTTGGCAAACAAAGAAGTCGTTATGGTAGTGATTCTTTGTGGAAGCTACGAGGGTCAGAGTTCCAGAATCCGATAGAGATAGAACTCGTTTTGGAATGTTAGAGCAAGAGTTGTGTAGCACTGGTCGAGAAATTAGGGGGCACTCTGCATTAGTACACAAGCCACTACACGCCAATAGCACATACTGCTCGCCGAAATAAAAACTACAATCCTTCTCCGTTTTGTCTGAAATCAGTTTCAAACCCTTCTTCTTACCAAAGAAACCGCCAACAGTTTTGAAATCTAGGGTAGTACATGATACACCATTGTTTAGAGCATAGTTTTCGAGACCCGTTAGGCAAAATGGAGAAACTTTGATAAAGCCAATTTCATCTAGATCGAACAAGTTAAATTTTACTTCAACTACATTGCTTGCCTGCCCACACAT
>AVPN01000443.1:15582-26848 GCA_000695325.1 Pleurobrachia bachei | reverse complement strand
ATGTCTCCCAGTGTGATGAACCTTGCAAATGACCGCTGCACAAACACTCCCTGGCTTTTGGCTGGTTTTGTGAAAAAGATGTCCTTAATCACCACATAAAGATTCAGGCCCAATCCTGTGCTACCATAAACTCCTGCGATAATTGTGAGACCTGTGTTTTTTATTAGCTTTCTGGAACACCTATCGTTACACTCATCAGACAAATCTTGACAATCAAATGTTCCATCACAAACTTGGCTGAGGACTAGAAACCTGGCGCCACACCGGAAATTGTTGGAGCAATTTCTCTCATCTGACGCATCACCACAATCATCTATTGTATCACATACCCCGGAGTAGGAGATACACTTTACATTTTGGCAAACAAAGAAGTCGTTATGGTAGTGATTCTTTGTGGATGCTACGAGGGTCAGAGTTCCAGAATCCGATAGAGATAGAACTCGTTTTGGAATGTTAGAGCAAGAGTTGTGTAGCACTGGTCGAGAAATTAGGGGGCACTCTGCATTAGTACACAAGCCACTACACGCCAACAGCACATACTGCTCACCAAAATAAAAACTACAATCCTTTTCCGTTTTGTCTGAAATCAGTTTCAAGCCCTTCTTCCTACCGAAGAAACCGCTTTTTAAAGCTAAGGTACTACATGATACACCATTGTTTAAAGCATAGTTTTCGAGACCCGCTAGGCAAAATGGAGAAACTTTATTAAAGCCAATTGGATCTAGATCGAACAAGTTAAACTTTACTTCGACCACATTGCTTGCCTGCCGACACATAACCGCCTCATTACCACAACTATCTATTGTATCACAAACTTCCGCCAACTCAATGTATCCCTCCCTCCGTTCGTCACACCACCAAACCTCACTACAGTTGTCCTTGTGATCGTGATATCTTACAGTTATCCCATCCCCACAGACTGCCCAGTTCAATGTAATTTCGTCTGCGTCATTCTGACAATCAGAAAAACCATCCATAATCCATCGATATGGAATCCCCTGCAGTCCTCGATGAAAATTAAACCTTGATACACTTCCTGTGAGATAGCAAACACCCCCGTTCATCTTCCCCTTGTGAGCAATCATCAACCCCATCACAAACAAAGTGCTTGTGGAGTTTACAAAATGGCCCTAAATCAAGACACTGGGAATCAAGACCATCATCACAAATAACAGGTGCATCATCCTCAACTTTACACAGAAGATATATCGAGATTGTGGTGGAGTATCCACTAACTAGACATGTACCAGCGACTCTCGAAGGATCACTGCAGTTTGTTTGATCATAGCCATTATCACAGAATTGACGACCAGATGATTCAGAAACTAGCATCCTTTGAAAGGGGAAGCAGCGCGACCCATTGTATAAAGGAAACCTATACCTGCTGTTCATGTGGTACGTACAATACTCTTTAGAATATGCGATGTTTTTTGGGATGTTTCTACCTAAATCATCAAACACTGAGACTGTAAGATCAAAGGGGGCCATGAAATCAAAAGGGAAGAGTAAGTCACTTAGTACACTATTGTTGGACACGAGTCCGTATGTCAGCCCATTACAGAACCTCTCATCATGACAACCCAAATTAATTATGACAAAAAATCCGTTACTCGCGGAGTCACATATACCATTACATATGTACTCTTCCCTATACCTGTACAATTTACTAACTATCACCTCTCCAACACCCTTGGAGTTTCCTAGTTTGGGGTCACAGCTATCTGAATCATGGGTCGCTCGGTAGTCCGGGGTTGGATCCTGGCCATAAACTGTGCACCATTTCCCGCACTGTGGGAAGGAGCCTCTGATAACCATCTTGCTACGATCGACGAGAGAGTGTGCCATACTGATAGTGATACACGCCTGGAATATTAATAATATTATCATGGATGGTGGTTTGATTAGATAAGCACGAAGCAGTTGCGGACTTTTGAAACCTATTTTAACTATGAACTGGCCGACATATATAATATAAGTAAACAACCAATCAGAACTCGTTATTTAGGTCACGTGACTGGTTTAATCAGGGACCAGTATTTCTTGATTCGGTCGTTTCCTGGTTTTAACATACCTGATAGTGATGGGTATCGTTTGGGCAGAGCGTATTGACCATCGTGTATCCGCCCGATTTTGAATAAAACCGATAGAAAACCTGCTCAAAGACAGAAACATATTAGGGTTGCTTTTTAATTCTCCTAATTGGTGTCACATTTTAGGCACTTTTCAAAACCACGTACCTTGTAACGTGTATCCGAATTGTAGCACTGTAGGATAATTTCTGTTTTTGAAGTTTCACAGACTCTCTTAAGGAACCCTCTATCTTCCCTAATAGGACATGGCTCAATTGACCCTCCTCCACTAAAACTGGTTGTGCTAGGTATGGGTAGGCTCTGGTATACCCAATCTGTAGTAGGTTGTCGTTCTGGCCGTGGTATTTGACCAGTTTCCCCACTTGACTGGTTACTAGCTGGAGCAGGCTGCCCAATGAACCCAGGGGAGCCTCTCCAGGAAGCCACAACTGTGATGAATGTGTAGACGAGAATAACTAGAAGCGTCATTATATTTCACCAATGAAATAGTCGACTTAGTGGGCATCGAGTCACTGGGCTCAGGAGGCAGCTGGTTCAAAGACAGGTTTATGCGAGTCGCAAGTTAAAATCAAACTCGAAGTTCATCTACTGAACAATGGTTTCTTTATTCTTATATAAAGATCTCTGACGCTATGTGTGGGGGTGGAGGAGTGGCAATCTTTTGTATTTGCTTTTTGCTGGTACTCATAAAGTGAGTTGAGCTAGAGATTCGATTTGAGACGCATATATATCAGACGTGTCATCACATTCCTGGATATGTATGGGGGTTCGTACTTCGTTTCTATACCAATTTAGAACTGTCACTGTTATAAGACCGCTTTAAGTGTTAGATGATCAGGGGCTGGGACAACGTTAATAATTTTAGTAATTAGCAACTGACACGTATTCCTACAGATGGGTACAGTTATAGGACGGATATTAACGATCTACTAACTGACAAGATCAATGCTATGTTTGAGTTTAGTTGTGGCCAACTGTGTCAGTGTCTGGTAAACTTATTGGGAAAACTAGCCCGCTACGACAAGCACTCTATCTTCTCTCCTCTTCTCATGTGAGTTGACTTTTCAAAGATTTGAATTCAAATGACATGAATTAATCCCCCAGAAGCACGTTAGGTGTCTATTTAACTCAACCCCATGTTTTTAGGTTGGTACAACCCAAGTTATCCATCGTAGAGCCTCTGTTTTCCCATATCCGTCAGAATAACGTTCAAATAAAACAGGAAATACATCCAAACGCCACACAACGATTCTTTCTTTTCTGGTAGGTGTGCCAAGGACATGTTCTTAGTCCCATGTCACCAATGATACATCTTCTTCTTGAAGAAGTTCTTAAAAAACTCTGATAGTGCGGCCTGTAACCCCCCTCTACCCTGTTTCAACCCTCTCCCTCTAGGTACACTTGTCTACTATCACGGATCGAAAGTTGGCTGGACGATAGAGAGAATATCGATCTGCATCCCTTCCAGTTAGCTGCAGTGTCTATAATCTTCAAAACTCTCTTTAATGAGTTCTCATCACAGGTAACACACAGGTTAATATACTCAGGGAGATGACCTGTTTCTCTATCCACCCCTCTAGCTCTCAGATCTCAGATCTCTCCCTCTGAGCAGTCACTAGATCAGTTACATCTTGTTTGTCCCATCATATCACCTAACCCCTAATTGTCTTTGAATCTCTTTGAATCCCATGTCTCACTAATCGTCCAACCTAACAGCTTCCCTCTCTCTCTCTCTCTAGGGTCTATCCGAGGATGTGCTACGTAACGACATGTATAGAAAGGTTCACAATAGGGTGGAGTATGAGGAGACTATGAACACCCTGAACATCGACCAAACATACACATATGGGTATGATGAAGGGAGCACACTGCGAGTGGGCGATCATGAGGAGGAGGAATTCTGAGAGACATTATATGAACTGAATGACAGTGCTTTTTAAACTGAATCAGAGTCTGATCTTGAGTTGCTAAATGTGTGCGTCATCTCATCAGACCGTTTGACAAGTCCACGCGAGGCCACGCGAGACCAAAAGATGTTGTGGGCCAGCGGGACTGGTCTGTATTATATTCATGACTTAATTTGCCTCTTTTTGGTATAATGCCCGCGAAGTGAAACGGTTGTTGTCTCTTAAAAGATATCTATTGTCCCCATGAGATGTTGTACCAATTTGTTTTACCATTCCTTACCCAGTTATATACTTGTTTGATGTTCTCTCTACACAGTTACAGTTGCTAATCAATAATTGGGCTACCTACCTGCCTGGCTCTTGCTAGCCTGGCGCCGCCATACAATCTCTTGCTTCATATCAGACTTTTTAAAGATTTGAATTCAATTGACATGAATAAGTCCCCCAGAAGCACGTTAGGTGTCTATTTAACTCAACCCCATGTTTTTAGGTTAGTACAACCCAAGTTATCCATCGTAGAGCCTCTGTTTTCCCATATCCGTCAGAATAACGTTCAAATAAAACAGGAAATACATCCAAACGCCACACAACGATTCTTTCTTTTCTGGTAGGTGTGCCAAGGACATGTTCTTAGTCCCATGTCACCAATGATAAATCTTCTTCTTGAAGAAGTTCTTAAAAAACTCTGATAGTGCCTGTAACCACCCTGTCTTACTCTACCCTGTTTCACCCCTCTCCCTCTAGGTACACTTGTCTACTATCACGGATCGAAGGTTGGCTGGACGATAGAGAGAATATCGATCTGCATCCCTTCCAGTTAGCTGCAGTGTCTATAATCTTCAAAACTCTCTTTAATGAGTTCTCATCACAGGTAACACACAGGTTAATATACTCAGGGAGATGACCTGTTTCTCTATCCACCCCTCTAGCTCTCAGATCTCAGATCTTTCCCTCTGAGCAGTCACTAGATCAGTTACATCTTGTTTGTCCCATCATATCACCTAACCCCTAATTGTCTTTGAATCTCTTTGAATCCCATGTCTCACTAATCGTCCAACCTAACAGCTTCCCTCTCTCTCTCTCTCTAGGGTCTATCCGAGGATGTGCTACGTAACGACATGTATAGAAAGGTTCACAATAGGGTGGAGTATGAGGAAACTATGAACACCCTGAACATCGACCAAACGTACACATATGGGTATGATGAAGGGAGCACACTGCGAGTGGGCGATCATGAGGAGGAGGAATTCTGAGAGACATTATATGAACTGAATGACAGTGCTTTTTAAACTGAATCAGAGTCTGATCTTGAGTTGCTAAATGTGTGCGTCATCTCATCAGACCGTTTGACAAGTCCACGCGAGGCCACGCGAGACCAAAAGATGTTGTGGGCCAGCGGGACTGGTCTGTATTATATTCATGACTTAATTTGCCTCTTTTTGGTATAATGCCCGCGAAGTGAAACGGTTGTTGCCTCTTGAAAGTGATCAGTGATATATTGTCCCTATGAGATGTTGTGCCACTATTTTACCATTCCTCACCCAGTTATATCCTTGTTTGCTGTTCTCTCTACACAGTTACAGCTGCTAATCAATAATTGAGCTACCTACCTACCTGGCTCTTGCTAGCCTGGCGCCGCCATACAATCTCTTGCTTCATATCAGCAAGTGCAACTACCTACCTACCACGCCTTTCAGAACCCTGGTCTTTTAATAGTAGGGTTGTGAAAGGCGTGGTACGTGGTACTAAATCCCAATTGAATCTGTAGCAACTGTAACTGTCATGACATATCAACATGTCCTTGTTAAGGCGGACCACTTAGCACCAAGCCCCTAATCCCCCACCCACACTAGGAGCTGTCCAGGAGCGGTAAGGGCAGTTAGAGGCCGCCGTGAAACTCTTTATTGAAGCTTCGACGTGATAACAAAAGAGTTCACCTGCCTCGACCTGTCAGTGTCATTGTCAACATATCCCACAAACTTCAAGTTCAAGGCTTAACTAACTTTACTAATTTTACCACCTGGATCCAGAGATCAACTCATTGTCGGGGTCCTTTATTAACAAGTGGTCGACAGCTGGGTCAGTAGACAGGAGAGGGGTATAAAACCCCCACCCATCCACCCCTACACAACTCTAAACATGATTCTATACCTGGTTCTCTGTCTTGGAGCGGTCTCCGCTAGTGTCGGAACAGCCAAGGAGTCCCTCAGGCTCTCTATCGGCCAATCTGGACTGAACTTTGCTAGTGATGTTAGCGCCCACATGCTAACTGAGTTAGAGAAGTTTGCCGCAGGAGGTCTGAAACTGCCGGACATCAAGGGCGATGTGGATATCACAGGACTGAGGCTATCCGGACTGAAACTGGAGAAACCCGTTCTAAGTGTGGTCCCCAACACAGGACTGAACGTGAAGACCCCAGGGGTGCAGCTGCAAGTTAAGGGGAACTGGAGGTATAACGGGTGGATCTCTGTGACAGGATCCCTGACCCTCACAGCCAAACTGGACCTTAGCGTCACAGCGGGCGCTTATGCGGATATGGTGAACAAGAGATTTGCTACTGTTCCCAAGGGCTGCTCTGTCTCATATAGGAGCTTCTCTATTGACCTCCACAATTCATTCTACAGCTGGATTGTGTCTTTCTTTGAAGACACAGTCAAGGGAGAGATAAAGAAGTCGGTGTGTAATGAGATTAGCGGGGTTCTCAGGACGACCCTAAATGGTGTCATTGCCTCTATCCCTCACGAGATTGCTATCCCTAATGTCATGTCTGTCAAGTTTGGCCCTGATGCTAACCCTGCCTTCTCTAAGAATCAAATAGACCTGCCTGCTCAGGTGTCAGCTGGTGGCCAGTCCTTCCCCTTTAAGCCCACTGGTATCAGTGGGGCCATGCTGCCTGGATATATGGGCTGCATCCTCCTATCTGACTACACCTTGAACACGGCAAGTTTTGCTGCCCTAAAGGCTGGTAAGATAGTGGAGAAGCTGCCTAACAAGTGGGTCACTGCCAGTAACCCTCTAATGAACACCGCCTACTACCAGACCAAGCTGCCGGGTCTCTACTCAGCACACCCTGACACCCCTATCACCTACAAGGTGACCAACACCCGGTACCCAACCATCCAGTTCCTTCACCAGAATATCCTCTTGCACCTGCCTGTTAATGTGGTGTTGGAGGTGGCGGGTGTCAAGGTGATCACCGCCTCCACCACCCTGGGTGTCAGTGGTGTTGTCAAGGTGTCGGGTGGTGATATCACCGCCAGTGTTACCTCTATCACCCATGTCAGTAAGCTGCTGGACACCAAGGTAGGGCCTGTAAAGGATCTGGAGGGTCTGATGGACACCATCCTGAAGAGCACTGTGGAGCCTATGGTTAATAATGTTCTGAACCAGTGGATTCACTCTGCCTATCAAGGAGTGGGTGCTGCTCAAGAAGACCTCTGTGACCGCCCAACAGGACTACCTAGAGGTGTGTGGCGATGTGGAACTGACTGACAAGAGCCTCTCCGAAATCAAGAAAATTATTGCTCAAATAGTCGGTTAATTTAGTATTAATTGGCCCAATTAACTTCTTGTTTCTCTTCTGTGTGTTACTCTAAAATCAAACAAATAAACTTTTTGGTAGCGACTCAAGTTGAGTTCACTTTAATACAAATATTACGATATACAATTGAAATGGCAACACACACACACACACACACTCAAGCCCATGGGAAAACCAACTGGAGACGTGAATGGGTTAACACACTCGTTGGACAAGATCAGAAAACTCCCCGTCTCTCTTTCCCAGTCTCCCTCTCTGATCTTGCCAAACAGGCTGGTATACAAATGGCATTGTGATCCAAATTAGTCGTGTGGTATACACTGACAGCAACACTGTTAGTGCGGTAAAACACGTCCCATATACAATTAAAACACAACGATCCTCCCTCTCTCTCTCTCTCTCTTTGTCTGAAAATAAAAAAGATAAAAGCTAATTCCTCACACTCAGGGGGTCTCCATTCCAGAAATATGTGAGGACAAAAACGAAGATATGGTGAACAAGAGATTTGCCACTGTCCCCAAGGGCTGCTCTGTCTCATACAGGAGCTTCTCTATTGACCTTCACAACTCGTTCTACAGCTGGATTGTGTCTTTCTTTGAAGACACAGTCAAGGGTGAGATCAAGAAGTCGGTGTGTAATGAGATTAGCCAGGTCCTCAGGACGACCCTAAATGGTGTCATTGCCTCTATCCCTCACGAGATTGCCATCCCTAATGTCATGTCTGTCAAGTTTGGCCCTGATGCTAACCCTGCCTTCTCTAAGAATCAAATAGACCTGCCTGCTCAGGTGTCAGCTGGTGGCCAGTCCTTCCCCTTTAAGCCCACTGGTATCAGTGGGGCCATGCTGCCTGGATATATGGGCTGCATCCTCCTATCTGACTACACCTTGAACACGGCAAGTTTTGCTGCCCTAAAGGCTGGTAAGATAGTGGAGAAGCTGCCTAACAAGTGGGTCACTGCCAGTAACCCTCTAATGAACACCGCCTACTACCAGACCAAGCTGCCGGGTCTCTACTCAGCACACCCTGACACCCCTATCACCTACAAGGTGACCAACACCCGGTACCCAACCATCCAGTTCCTTCACCAGAATATCCTCTTGCACCTGCCTGTTAATGTGGTGTTGGAGGTGGCGGGTGTCAAGGTGATCACCGCCTCCACCACCCTGGGTGTCAGTGGTGTCGTCAAGGTGTCGGGTGGTGATATCACCGCCAGTGTTACCTCTATCACCCATGTCAGTAAGCTGCTGGACACCAAGGTAGGGCCTGTAAAGGATCTGGAGGGTCTGATGGACACCATCCTGAAGAGCACTGTTGAGCCGATGGTTAATAATGTCCTGAACCAAGGATTCACTCTGCCTATCAAGGAGTGGGTGCTGCTCAAGAAGACCTCTGTGACCGCCCAACAGGACTACCTAGAGGTGTGTGGCGATGTGGAACTGACTGACAAGAGCCTCTCCGAAATCAAGAAAATTATTGCTCAAATAGTCGGTTAATTTATTATTAATTAGCCCCATTTTAAGTCCTTGTTTCTCTTCCGCGTGTAACTCAAATGAAACAAATAAACTTTTTGGTAGTGACTCAAGTTGAGTTCACTTTAATACAAATATAACGATATACAATTGAAATGGCAACACACACACTCAAGCCCATGGGAAAACCAACTGGAGACGTGGATGGGTAAACATTCTCGTTGGACAAGATCAGAAAACTCTCCGTCTCTCTTTCTCTCTCTCCCTCTCTGATCTTGCCAAACAGGCTAGTACACAATGTGATTCAAATGGCATTGTGATCCAAATTAGTCGTGTGGTATACACTGACAGCAACACTGTTAGTGCGGTAAAACACGTCCCATATACAATTAAAACACAACGATCCTCTCTCTCTCTCTCTCTCTCTCTCTCTTTGTCTGAAAATAAAAAAGATAAAAGCTAATTTCTCACACTCAGGGGGTCTCCATTCCAGAAATATGTGAGGACAAAAACGAAAAATAATACTCTTTCTCCGTCTCTTTATCACACCCAATATCACGTGACTGTCACGATGTGACCTACCAGCAAATGACTAATACGGGGGCTCTAGATGTAATAACCATGCTCAAGGGGTGAACCCTTCATATAGCTCTACTAGAAAAACCCGACCCTCACACACTCTAAACATATTCCCAGTTACATATTTCTTTTTTTCTCTGTTTCTCTGTTTTCAATCAAATATATATCAGTACTGAATAATACTGAAATAGCTCTGAGGCAGTATTAAATAAACAACTGCTAATATATATAATGTCCAGAGATCACATAAACACACAGATATAATCTATGCACCACATTTTTATAATGTTTTTAATGTAAAATTTCTTTCTGATTTTTTTCCTCATTTTTCATTGCTGTAAAATAAGAATAAAATAAGCGCTATTGTACAAAACAACATTTTTACATTTTATTTAGTTATTAGTAAGAGCAATACACACACAGACGAGTAATAGAGTCACTGAAACTCGTCCCTCCCTCTCTCTCACTCTCCCTCTCTCTCCCTCTCTCTCACTCTCTCGGTTAAGAAGCAACTCTCTCTCTCTCTCTCTCTCTCTCTCTCTCTCTCTCTCTCTCTCTCGGTTACGAAGCAACCCCTCCGGCGTGCTGGCAAGGGGTTACTTCGTTACCATCTCTCTACCTCTGATACAATCACATATTCACCGGTCCTAGATAATGGACCTAAATCACATTGCCGCAAGTCGTCTCCTTCCCAGACTTTCTATTCGGATGTTCAGTCTGTTCTCGTACTTCATCAGTTCTCGTCTATCAGATTCAGAGTGAGACTCCCCGATTAGGCCGATAATTATGGCCAGGCTGAGTCGATATCTCTTGATACACTCCCCTATGTGACCATAGTTCTCATCCAAAATACCAGATCGAATCTGAAACGGAGGGGTTTAGTTTTGAGGGGGCTAGAGGGAGGATTAGTTGGCAACTATTGAACTAATGGGGCTAGAGGGGGAATTATAGTTGACAACTATTTATATAATATTAACAACTCATTGAACCTCATTTGTCTAAACAACAGATACCTGGGCGAAAGCGAATGCCAATAGAACATGTTCCGCACAGTCAGCTAGGCGTTCCTCAGCAGTCGAGTTGAGAGCCACCAACTCCCTCTCTATCTGTTCCCTCATTACATGAACAGCACAGAACTCCCCGTATACACTGTAGAGAACCTGGGAACCATGGGGTCAACATTGATGCAAGATGGGGTCAATGTTGCTGCAAGATAGGGAGGTAAGGGGTTGCATTGATTGTAATGGTTTAGTTAAGGGAACGTATTTCTAAATGGTGCTCCTAGCTGAATGCTGATCCATTCTAATTCTTAAAAAGGCCATTTACCTCTTTAAAAGTCTTCGAAGGAGATATTTTCTTAGAGAGAAGCTGGGTTTTAGCCGTCGTTATGGTCGATGATAAAATGAACTCTGACTTCTGGCAAAGCAGTAGTTTCTGATGCAGCCTGCAGATTGAAAATTAAGTTAGTAAACACAATCACATAGTCTCGTAGCATTAAAAACACTAACGTCTAGTTTCATTAATGAAACCGCAAGGATACTTACTTCATTTTGTCTCTGAAGTCGGTGGGAGAGAATGGTTTCTCTATCAGGTTGGCTGCTTCCCTGATAGCTAGACAGTACTGGTATGCTGCCTGGAACTCATCTAACATCTCTCGCTGGTGTTCCTGTAAAGGGGGG
>AVPN01000442.1:38118-52862 GCA_000695325.1 Pleurobrachia bachei | reverse complement strand
TTTTTTACTTTTTTCAAAGAAGGAGTTTTTACTCGATTTTGATAAAATAATTTGAAAAGCGCTGCCTTATCCCATCGCGCGTGGGCTAGCAGCGTTTGCCAATAAAATAATTTGACATGCGCTGCAGGTCCCTAGCGCGCGCGTTTTCAACTCCTCCTAAGGACATGTAGCATATGTCAATAAAATAATCGACTGTGAACATCTTAAATCTTTCAACCTGACTAAAAAAATTAAATAATACTAATTGTAAATTATTCTAGCATGGTTTTCCATAATGCTCGACCCCTCATGGGTGGAGGGATCCCTCGATTGAACCCGATGCTGATCCGACAGCAGCCCCAAGCATCCATGGAATCCCAAATGATGGTAAACCAAATGATGATGAACCAAATGATGGGTGCTCGTCCACCACACCATCAACCAGCCCCGCATATGGCAGCACCAGTCCCAACAGCACAGATAGCACCTCCACAAGGAGCTGCTGCTGGTGTTCGAGCCGCCACCTGGACAGAGCATACATCCCCTGATGGTAGGACGTATTATTATAACAACGAAACGAAGCAGTCGCTGTGGACTAAACCTCCTGAACTGATGACCCCGTCCGAGAGGCTGTTTGCTTCATGTCCCTGGCAGGAGCACAAGGAGGCTGAATCAGGTGAGATAGTCGCATCCTGATTTACTGGGATGTTCGGAGGAAATGGTTTTGCGTGTTCGGAGTTTGAATTAGGTAGAGTTTATGGAGTTTTTATTGAGTTGGCTATAATGTCATATTCTTATTATCATCTAATCAATTCAAAATTAATATGTACACAGTAGTAAACTGAAACTTTTCAAATGCAGGTAAGATATATTTCTACAACACCGAGACAAAAGAATCCATCTGGACGGAGCCTCCTGAGTTCACAAAGATTAAGGAGGAGGTTGCCAAATTAGAAGTAGCTGTTGCTATGACACCCATAGTTCCCCAAGTCTCGCAGGTACTGATTTATCATTCATCCCCTCATCTCTTGAATTTAGATCAAAACTCGTCCAAATACTGAATATTTCGCTAACATATTGTCCCTACATTTCAGGTTCAGCTCCCCCTAACAGCCCCGCCCGAAGAAGAGCCTGAAGAGGAGGTAGTGTACGCTACAAAAGACGATGCAAGGAATGCCTTCAAAGCTCTGTTAAAAGATAAGGGTGTAGCCAGTAATGCATCCTGGGAACAGGCTATGAAACTAATATCCCGAGATAGGCGGTACAATGCCATACCAAAACTAAATGAGAAGAAGCAAACTTTCAATGCTTATAAGACACAAAAAGCGAAGGAGGAAAAGGAGGAGGAGAGGAAAGTTGCAAAGGAAGCCAAAGAGAAATTGTACGAGTTTCTGATTACCTACCCTACCATGACATCCATTACCTTGTACCGTAAAGCACAAGAAATGTTTGAAAACCAAAAGGAGTGGATTGCCGTGCCGGAGCGTGACAGAAAGGACGTTTTTGAGGATGCTGTCTTTTCCATTTCCAAGAGGGAGAAAAAGCAAGAAGTAGAGTTGAGAGCGAAACAGAAGGAAGAGCTGACTGTTCTATTCGAGGACATCAAGGAAATAACCTATAAAACATGTTGGATAGACGCTCTGGACATCCTCTCCACCTTCAAGACATTCAAGAACAATATTCTATTTGAGAACATGGATAATGAAGACATGTTGGGGGTGTTCACCGAGCACATCAAGGCAATGGAGCTGGACTACGAGGATGAGAAACAAAAGAAGTTTATGAAGGAAAAGCGGACGCAGCGGAAAAATAGGGACTGCTTTGTGACTCTGCTGAATGAACTTCACACCAAAAAGAAACTCGATTCAACCTCACTCTGGGCTGATCTCTATCCGACGATAAGCAAGGATTCCCGGTATTCTGCCATGTTAGGTCAACCTGGATCTACTCCTCTCGACCTGTTCAAGTTCTATCTCGAAGATCTGAAATCTACGATGCATGAGGATAAGAAAACGATAAAGGATGTCCTTCGAGCGGCTGACTTTGAGGTCAAATCAGACACCCCATACGAGAAGTTTTATGGGATCATCTCGGCAGATGAGAAAACTAAATCTATCGACAAGGGCAACATCAAGCTACATTTCTTGAACTTGTTGGAGAAGGCCGAGAGAGCGGAGCGGGATGCAAGGAGAGAAGAACAAAGGAGGATCAGGAAGCGTGATATCAGTTTCAAGCATATGTTGGAGGACGCCGAACCTGAACTGATGCACACTGATCAATGGGAGAATGTGAGGGAGAGATTTGAGGAGGAGAGTCAGTTCAAGGCATTCAACGGAGACGACAAAGCCATGGCAAAGATATTTAAAGATTATGTTATGACCATCAAACCTGAATCAGAATCAGACGACCGATCGGAGAGGGAGAGAAGAAGGAAGAAGCACAAAAAGGAGAAGAAGAAGAAGTCGAAGAGGTCACCCAGCAGGGATCGGAGCGATAAAGACAGTAGTGAAGATGAGAAAAAGAGCAAGAAAAAACAGAAACGGGACTCCTGAGAAGGAGGAAACTAAGAAGAAGGAGAAGAAAAGTAGGAAAAAGAGTAAGAAGAAGAAGAAGGAGAAGCAGGAGTCAGATTCTGAAGAGGAGAATGAGAAGAGAGAGCAGTCGGAGAGCACCAAGAAACCTGAGAAAAAGTCAGGGGCAGCAGAAAAATCAGGTTCAGATTCAGATATAAGCGAGGACGAGCTGGAAAAGCGGAGAAACAAGTTGTTGGAAGAACTTTCCAAACACTGAGAGAGAAGGAGAGAGGAGGGCAGAATGAGGGACAGGGAGAGAGACTGACTGAGAAACGCACAAACAAGTGTTTTATAAGAGCGAGAGATCAGGATTCTGGTGTTGACTGATGACGTCATATAATACAGTGTTTTGTTGTCCGCGTTTTAATGTGCTTTATTATCCTTTATTGCTACAACATTCACAATGAAAGTGTTTCCCTTGGTATTTCCCTGGGCAGGAGTATAGGTGAAGTGATTGCTGATTTACACCATCCCCCCTTTTCCAACTAATTTCTCCTTTAATCCATGTGTTAGTTTGTTATGAAAATCTTGATAAATAGTGGAATTGTAAAGAAAGCAAAACATATTCTAGTGGAAAAGAACAAATATGTGTGTAAGTAACTCGAATTAGTCTCTATTCTCTCTCTTGTCTTTCCATAAAACAACTCCTCTCTTTTCAAAAACAAACCCATTTAATTCCGTCTCTATGTACATTTCTTCAATCTCTCTTATCTCCATCATCCTTTCATTATTTCTGAATCTTTCCCCAGGTGCACTATTTTATGTTGCTGGTGTAATAGGTCTCTCTCTGTTTGCTGATATCCGTGTAAACCAAAACACCTTTGTCTCGGAAAATGCCCTCTTGCCTGGATACGTCATCACCAAGTATCAGAATCAAGCTGTGAGTTTATTGATAGTTATTTTGCTTTCAGAAACAGAAAGAACATCCGTGTGCAGGTTTCGTTTTTAGTTTGTCCGCTCTGAATACAGATGTATCTTTGAGTCGACTATACTCCTACAGTCCTTAACAAACACTATCCAGTATCCACTCATGTATCCGAAACTATGCAACTCAAAACCAACTGATTGCTATTTTCAGATGGCCTCATCTTTGGAGCTCCAGTTCTCTCGACTAAAGGGCGCTGAGGAGAAAAAAAGATGGATTAGTGATCAGTTTAGTATGCTGGGACTGGAAGTTTATACTCAGAATTTCACTGTCACTAGGCCCTTACATCAAGATACGGTAATTATAATAATCCCTGATTAATCTCTGATTTATCTTCTCTTCAAATCTGTTGATTAAATACACACGGTAGATTTCCCTCTCTCTCTCTCTCTCTCTCTCTCTCTCTCTCTCTCTCTCTTTTGCCAAGGATAGCCGATGTATATATCCAATTGTTCTAACCCGGGGTGAGAACTGAGACAGGGTTAAACAAGATACTAAACTTACGGTAAGTTTAGAGCTGGTATCTTGAAAGTTACTAGTACCCGCACATACAGGTGTCAGGAGAGAATGTATACTCAGTGTACCGTGCCCCCAAAGCAGCCAGTGCAGAAGCCATCGTGTTCTCAACTAGTCTGAAGGAGTCGGAGCCAAACCATGCTG
Organism: Pleurobrachia bachei; assembly: GCA_000695325.1. Lineage (NCBI taxonomy): Eukaryota > Metazoa > Ctenophora > Tentaculata > Cydippida > Pleurobrachiidae > Pleurobrachia > Pleurobrachia bachei. The sequence goes on along the minus strand of AVPN01000442.1, from coordinate 48,725 downwards.
TCCCCCTAATGCTGTCCGTCGCCCACCTCATATCTCATCAGACTATCTGGGCAAAAGATGTCATATTTCTGGTAATTAGTAGTCAAATTACTCTTGCTAATTATTAACTATTGCTGCTAATTAGTACATCTTATAATGTATAATTCTATAATTCTATTATTCATGTTATGTACTAACTCACTCAGGTTGCTGAGAAAGAAGAGTATGGAATTGGAGCATGGTTATCCAGGTATCATGATATCTCCTCTCCCCTCATCGCTGCATCTCCAATCCTCACCCATTCAGGTAGCGTGGGGGTTGCCATGGTGAATGCTGATCCACCCCAATCCTTACACATTCGGTTATCATCATGTAAACATGGGCCGAATAGGTAAGGATTGGGGTGTATCACAATTTGTCACCTTGACATATAATAAATATTCTGCTTGTATCTGAATTAAGGTAATTTGTGTCTCCTCATTTTCACCACTCTCACCATTCACCAATTTCACTCGTACAATCACGCATCACTGTGCCCTTTACCTGTAACCCTTAGTAACCTGGTGCAGCGCTATCACACATATAAACCTCAAAACTTTCTACCTTTGAAACCATCTAACCTCTCACCTCTCATCTTCCTTTGTTTGTCTTTTGGTGGTATCATCGCGGGGACTATCGGTAACATACGTGGCGTGGCAGGTAACACACGTGGCGTGGCAGGTAACGCACGTGGCGTGGCAGGTACCATACGTGGCGTGGCAGTCAGCGTAGGGTCGGGTATTTTTGGTAACCTACGTGGCGTGGCTGGGTCGGGGAACCGGTAAAATGCTTCATTCTCCATCTCTGTTTCCGTGTTGGAACATCTCACGATCAGAGTCCTCCCTATCTCCCAGTCTATATCGGGACATTTCAGTTTTACTGTACCCACCGAGATGGATTTGGGCTGGTCTTTATAAAACTGGATCCTGGGAAATAGAACTGATAATTTGAGTCCTGGACAATGATATCCTTTCAGATCTAGTACAGAATTCGCGTGAAAGTTAAAACATATGTAGGCCCAGCATTGTAGGGGATGGGGTTGCCGTGATGATAACACATCCCCTCCCCCATCTCTACCCCCATGTACCATGTACATTGTACAGTATGACGTACCTCCAAACACGATAGTCCTCTGTTTCCCATAGAATATCTCTACTAAAGAGCTGGGCATGGTGTCTGCAATAATTCCCATTAATTTCAATGTTTTGGGCGGGTTGGGAGACACCTTGTACAGTTACAGATACCTGGGGAGAGAGGTTAATCCCAGTAGTAAGTTGCTTTTTCTAATGGGGCAAATGGGGCATGGGCAAGTCAGGCATCCAAAATAACAGCATAAGCACATACCAATAAGTTTGTAGGGTGATCAGTTTTAACAAGAACAGTCAGACTATCGCTTTCATCTCCTACACAGTGTACATCGAACAACTCTATATCTGTCCCAAACTCAATTGGATTGTCTGTTCCTCCCTCTATCCAGCCTTCTGAAATGTTAGCATTTTTCACACTGTATTTTATTTCACGCTCTGTGACGGTTCGGCACTCGGCAGATTACTGATCAAGTTAGATTGTTAGAAATCATAATCAGCCTGAAATTTCCGTCAACTTACCTTGTGTAGTATTCTCGGGGATCTCTCTCTCTCTCTCTCTCTCTCTCTCTCTCTCTCTCTCTCTCTCTCTCTCTCTTTTGCCAAGGATAGCCGATGTATATATCCAATTGTTCTAACCCGGGGTGAGAACTGAGACAGGGTTAAACAAGATACTAAACTTACGGTAAGTTTAGAGCTGGTATCTTGAAAGTTACTAGTACCCGCACATACAGGTGTCAGGAGAGAATGTATACTCAGTGTACCGTGCCCCCAAAGCAGCCAGTGCAGAAGCCATCGTGTTCTCAACTAGTCTGAAGGAGTCGGAGCCAAACCATGCTGTCCCCCTAATGCTGTCCGTCGCCCACCTCATATCTCATCAGACTATCTGGGCAAAAGATGTCATATTTCTGGTAATTAGTAGTCAAATTACTCTTGCTAATTATTAACTATTGCTGCTAATTAGTACATCTTATAATGTATAATTCTATAATTCTATTATTCATGTTATGTACTAACTCACTCAGGTTGCTGAGAAAGAAGAGTATGGAATTGGAGCATGGTTATCCAGGTATCATGATATCTCCTCTCCCCTCATCGCTGCATCTCCAATCCTCACCCATTCAGGTAGCGTGGGGGTTGCCATGGTGAATGCTGATCCACCCCAATCCTTACACATTCGGTTATCATCATGTAAACATGGGCCGAATAGGTAAGGATTGGGGTGTATCACAATTTGTCACCTTGACATATAATAAATATTCTGCTTGTATCTGAATTAAGGTAATTTGTGTCTCCTCATTTTCACCACTCTCACCATTCACCAATTTCACTCGTACAATCACGCATCACTGTGCCCTTTACCTGTAACCCTTAGTAACCTGGTGCAGCGCTATCACACATATAAACCTCAAAACTTTCTACCTTTGAAACCATCTAACCTCTCACCTCTCATCTTCCTTTGTTTGTCTTTTGGTGGTATCATCGCGGGGACTATCGGTAACATACGTGGCGTGGCAGGTAACACACGTGGCGTGGCAGGTAACGCACGTGGCGTGGCAGGTAACATACGTGGTGTGGCAGTCAGCGTAGGGTCGGGAATTTTTGGTAACCTACGTGGCGTGGCTGGGTCGGGGAACCGGTAAAATGCTCCATTCTCCATCTCTGTTTCCGTGTTGGAACATCTCACGATCAGAGTCCTCCCTATCTCCCAGTCTATATCGGGACATTTCAGTTTTACTGTACCCACCGAGATGGATTTGGGCTGGTCTTTATAAAATTGGACCCTGGGAAATATAACTGATAATTGGAGTCCTAGACAATGAGATCCTCTCAGATCTTGTACTGGATTTACGTGAAAGTTGAAACATGTGTAGGCCCTACAATGTAGGGGGTGGGGTTGCCGTGATGATAACACACCCCCTCCCCCATCTCTACCCCCATATACACTGTATATGGGGGTAGAGATGTATATTATACAGTGTACATTGTACACTGTACATTGTACAGTATGACGTACCTCCAAACACGATAGTCCTCTGTTTCCCATAGAATATCTCTACTAAAGAGCTGAGCATGGTGTCTGCAATAATTCCCATTAATTTCAATGTTTTGAGCGGGTTGGGAGACACCTTGTACAGTAACAGATACCTGGGGAGGGAGATTAATCCCAGTAGTAAGTTGCTTTTTCTAATGGGGCAAATGGGGCATGGGCAAGTCAGGCATCCAAAATAACAGCATAAGCACATACCAATAAGTTTGTAGGGTGATCAGTTTTAACAAGAACAGTCAGACTATCGCTTTCATCTCCTACACAGTGTACATCGAACAACTCTATATCTGTCCCAAACTCAATTGGATTGTCTGTTCCTCCCTCTATCCAGCCTTCTGAAATGTTAGCATTTTTCACACTGTATTTTATTTCACGCTCTGTGACGGTTCGGCACTCGGCAGATTACTGATCAAGTTAGATTGTTAGAAATCATAATCAGCCTGAAATTTCCGTCAACTTACCTTGTGTAGTATTCTCGGGGATACAAAGAAAAGCGTGAAACAGAAACAAAACCAAAATCATATCACAACTTTCTATTGCTACAACTTTCAATTTTTCTACCTCCAAAGCAATCATCTCAAGCCACGATTTAGTTATTGATTTCCTTTTCCCGCGTGACCCACGTGTGAAAAAATCAAAGAAACGTGGCGCCATGTGACTTGTTCTCCGATAAATATCTAAATTTTCCACAGATTTCAGTTTTCACAAAATCAAAACTAATCCTTCACAGAATAGAAAGATCAGCCGAATAACTTTTAGGGTCTCAAAATAGGTACGAAATAAAGTCCGCCGTATGTCCGAGCTCTTCATCTGAATTTACCCTACTACAATTTCGACTACCTTCGCATGCACGTAGAAGCAATTAACGGGCAATTACCGGATATCGACCTGGTAATTATTCGTATGATACAATCATTATTTTTATTTAAGTCTTCGCTATTTCACGCATGTGACCGGGTTACAGGTTTGACTGTCACTCCGACACACCGCTCCTAGAGCCAACCAACTAAACTGTATGTCTCTCCTGCTCAGGTAGTGCTAGTGAGACAGATTTGTCGACAAGAGCACCTCCAACTGCTGCTCAGGGATACCGCTCACGATCCGGGTGATTTCTTGGGAAACTTACAGGTACAATAGCTGAGTTACTGTTACTGTATGTCCCTTTGGATGACAGGGAGAAACTATCTATTGAATCAAGGTGTCCGCTAAATCTGGGTCCGAATTATTTGTTACTGTTTCTCCCTACCATCGTTTTTATTTCCATTAAATTGTCTCTCACATTAATAACTCTTTTTAGGGAGGTCATCGTGTGAAACAATCAGTAATTGTTTTCTAAAGCCCTCTCTCTCCTGTTCAGGGTTTGTATGCGAATATGGCGTGGCAGGCTCTTGGCAAGGTTGCATCCCCTCACTCCCTCTACCATCCCTACAATATACACGCAGTGGGGGTTACCACAGAGAAAGGGACACGGAGAAACAGGTACCAACGGCTAACTTACAGTCTGCAGTCAGTGAGTTACTTACAGTTAGTGAGTTACTTACTAATCAAGTACATCAAACCATTACAATAGTATTATACAAATCCTGCTTAAATTCAGTATACGTTTACTTATCCGGTATTATATACATTTTCTTTGAAATAGAAGGACTTGAATTGTTTAGTCCTGTTCAGCTTTTGTTTTGACACATGTTCCACAAAACTCACACTACACACTTATTACACTTTTTAGCCGCAGCACAGCAGATTACATTTCACATCATTCAAAGCACAACAAAGGGTTAGTTGATTGTTATTTTCATTCCGATTGCTCTTCGATAAACGTTTTCCAGAGTTGTTTGGGTGTGTCATATTTTTGTTCTCTCCAGGTACTCGTGGCAACATATTGGACGATTTTCTGAAAGCGTTCTGAGGAGTATCAATAATTTGGAGGAGCAATTTCACACTGCTTACTATTTCTATCTATTGGTTAGTGCCATCATTGAGTAGTTAAATTTAGCTCAATTATGAAAAATAATATCAGCGAACTAAATTATATGTTCCAACTTTTCAAATCATAACGCAAATAATATTGTTCATGTCAAATTATTATTCATGTTGTTTATTTTCAGCCGTGCATAGAGAGGTTTGTCTGTCTTGGTGTTTACATGGCCCCATGTGGCCTAATTCTAGCCGCTCCGGCCGCTAAAATTCTGGGTCTCTGGCTCATTAATAACTCTTTTTAGGGAGTTCATCGTGTAAAACAATCAATTATTCTTTTCTAAAGCCCTCTCTCTCTCCTGTTCAGGGTTTGTATGCGAATATGGCGTGGCAGGCTCTTGGAAAAGTTGCCTCCCCTCACTCTCTCTACCACCCTTACAATATACACGCAGTGGGGGTTACCTCTGAGAAAGGGTCACGCAGAAACAGGTAACTTACAGTCAGTGAGAACTGTGCTTACAAATGAAACCAAATATACTGCATCAGGTATATTTTCTTACCCGGTATATAATTTCTTTTATAGAAAAACTTAGTCCTGTTCATCTTTTGTTTCGGCACATGTTTCTCACACGTGGTTTCACAGCAAAAAAGACAATACCACTCACACTACACTTTTTAGCCGCAGCACTGAAGATCGCATTTCACATCATTCAAAACTGAAAGGGTTAGTTGATTGTTAGCACTAGTCTGTTATTTTCTAACCCTGCCCTCCTTTTCACTATTTTGAAAAGAGGGCTTTGGCCTTTCTCACATTTCTGAAACTGTGCTCTCATTCTTGCAGTCCTATAAACCTATTTTCCTCTAAACCTCACGAAAACCTCACGTTCCCTCTCCAGGTACTCGTGGCAGCACATTGGACGATTTTCTGAGAGCGTGTTGAGGAGTATCAATAATTTGGAGGAGCAATTTCACACTGCTTACTATTTCTATCTACTGGTTAGTGCCATCACTGAGTCATTATGTAGCGCAAATGTGACAAATAATATACTTTACTAGAATATCTGTTCCAAATTATTCTTCATGTTGGATCATAACGCAAATAATCTTGTTCATGTCAAAGTATTTCTGTATATTGATCTGTTTCAGCCGTGTATAGAGAGGTTTGTCTGTCTTGGTGTTTACATGGCCCCATGTGGCCTAATTCTAGCCGCTCCGGCCGCTAAAATTCTGGGTCTCTGGCTGACCTGCGGCACGACCATTGAAGTGGGAGAGAAGTCAATATTTTACAAGGACCGAGGTATGGTATTATAATAGTTCTAGCCAGGTGAACCCAGCCAAATGTTATTGTGTTTTACATTGCTTGACTCTCACAAATCGTGAGCAGTTGAGGTAAAAAAACCTTTGGTACGAATGTAGCGGTACACCGTACTAAAAACCCATTAATTTTCAGTTGTGAACACGATAGATTGCGTCTACCCGTTCGTGCATGGGCTGCTCTTCGCAGTCGCTAACGAAGCTTTATCCCTGGTTTTAACCCACGACAACATCTTGCCGCTTTTGTTGGCGGCTCAAGTGGCAGTGGTTCTTAGTGGCGCCCTATTCCGACAGAGACAGGATTGGAGGCTTCACCAAGCTGTATGTGTGATGCGCGCAGCGTTTAGTTTGCAGAGAAAGCAAACTGAAAATGAGTTTCAGCATCATTTCCGCGCGTCGGTTTGTTCGAACTGTTGGAAGTGTCTGCCGATGTTTTCTGTGAACCCCAAACTTGAACTTTCCGCAACAAATTACAAACAACTCTCAACTAATAACCCCCCTTTTTCAGTTTGTTCTCCTTCTTCATGTGCTCTCTATCGTGTTCCTATCCATGCTGAATATCTCGCTAACGATATTTTACACACTTCCTACAACAATTGCTTTTTTGATGCAGGTAACGTGGAAAATATTGATACATTTTGATATTACCACTCGTAAGTCGTAACAATACCAAATCCAATCTGTATTTGTTGAAATATCCATTTTGGGTCTTATTGCTCTCCTCGTTGGAGCAAGATGTTATTGATTTTAATGTTCCTCTCTCCCAGGGTCCAGTTCAAAGCAATGTACTCCGGTTTCTCCAGAGATTGGTTCTAATTGCCGTTAACCCACTTGTACTTGTTGCAGTTTATGCTCAACTCTACATTGCACTACAAGTTGACAACTACAATCTGGTAGGTTCTGAGCTTCTGGGCGCCCAGTTACGATTCTGTTATCTTAGCCCTCTCTTTGTCACTTGTGTCTTGCTTTACACGGACTTACGACCGGAAAACACAAGTTCATGTTATCTCTAATCACCCTATAAATTAACTTTACAAACATAAATCTCCCCAGAGTTCATTCCTATCCGACATGGGTACAATTATAACCGGAGTACACGAGGGGAGACCCACATTCGGGCTCTGGACATGGAGTGCTTACAGTTTCCTACTCTTGCCCGTTTGGGCCTTACAATGGACAATGAAGTTACCGTGTGGTAGTGATGGGGTTGAAGGGAAGGATAAAAAGGAGTGAAGAATTGTTGTTTTAGTTTTGCTATGTTTTGATGTATTTTCAACCAATGTATAATATTTAACATGTTGAACCAGATTGATGCTCATTTTGTGGTCACCATATTCATTTCCTTCTCTCTTCACTTCCCAGCCATGTCCTGATGAAGACTCCAGCACGAGATCCAGAAAGTCCTAACCCCTAACAAAAGATGAAGATTTGCCTGATTTCAGACTTTTTCTACCCAAACTTCGGTGGCGTGGAGTGTCATATTTATAATCTTGCTCAGAACCTCTATAAACGGGGTCACAAAGTATGAGAGTCGAGAGATGACATTTTACATATCCAATGTGTTAGTAAATACTAACATTTAGGTATTTTGTTAATGGAAACCATGGTAACTCCTATTTCAGGTTATAATCCTAACACATTGCTACGATGATCGAGTGGGGGTCCGGTACCTGAAACCCTTTATCAAAGTCTACTACATCCCATTTTATATGTTGATCAGACTGGTAGGTACTCAATATCCTCCTTGCGATTGACCCAAATCTATCCTTGAAAAGTTTCCTGTTTCTCCCACTTTGTAGAGATGTTTTACTGCCTTAGCTAACCCTGCATTCGTCATTCGGCAAGCGAATCATTCGGTTTATTTACTGTCGATTTCTCCACAGGTTATTCTTCCCAATTTCTTCATCTCCCTGCCTATTTTACGGCACATTTTTATCCGGGAACAAATAGAGATTGTCCACGGACATGCTGCTTTCTCGACATTTGCCCTGGACGCCCTACTTAGCGCCAAGGTATGATCTTGTTTTGTTCAAACAAGGAGGGTCGAACAAGGCAAGTAAGATCTGCAGCCATCGGATTCATGGTGACTTCTCTATCCCATTCCCAATTCCGGCCATATATATCAGCTCTTTTTCAACTCCCATACCTAGATAGTTCCCATTTCCACAACATACCTTCTTTTCTTAAAACCCCTATTTCTGTAGGTAATGGGCCTGACTACAGTGTTCACGGACCACTCCTTATTTGGGTTTAACGACTTTAGTGCCGTTATGACGAACAAGATGTTAGAGTTCTGTCTGGGGGATCTTGATGGGGTGGTGTGTGTCTCACATACTAGTAAAGAGAATACAGTGCTACGAGCCAGGATACCCCCTGAGAAGGTAGAAGTGAAGGGAGAGGGGATGATTATAGTTAGAAACGTAACAATGGATCCATATTCCATGCCCTGAACAGTCTACTAATTGAGGCTTACAATTATACTACTTCATGTCATGTGTTTTCTATCTATTTTCCTCCAGGTTAGGGTGATACCCAACGCAATCGATACGTCTCTCTTCGTTCCTCCTGAGGGCCGGCCCCCACACACTGAGGAGATCGTAGTGGTAGTCATGTCACGACTTGTGTATAGAAAAGGTAAGAGGAGGGAATTCGATTTGGCCATTTTATTATCTGTTTTAGTTAGCCCAATAAAACTTTCACCGTGATTTTAAATTCCAGCTTTCATAACTCCCTCGAGTGCGCTCCCCTCCCCCATTTCTTGTAGACCCCTAACTCAAGAACCTATTCCCCAGGTACGGACCTGTTACACGGAGTTATACCAGCAGTATGTGCCGCAGATCCCAGGATTAAGTTCCTAATCGGGGGAGATGGACCTAAGAGGCTCATGCTGGAAGAACTGAGGGAACAGCACCGCCTTCACGAGAGGATAACTCTGTTGGGAGAGGTGAACCAAAGTAAAGTCAGGGATGTACTTATAAAGGTAACATTTCTCTCTTCCGCCATGAAATTTGTGAAGCTAGATCGCAGGGCCGAACGATGGGGCCTACGTTTAGTTTAGAGATTGTGGTTGGATTCAGTATTTATGCGCATGTCGTTTCCACATTTACACACTCTCTCCCACTTCCAGGGTCACGTGTTCCTGAACACATCCCTAACTGAGGCCTTCTGTATGGCAATTGTCGAGGCTGTATCATGTGGTCTCCCCGTAGTATCGACAGCTGTGGGTGGGATTTGCGAGGTGTTCCCGGCTGATTTTGTGTATCTAGCCCCTGAACCCACTGCTGAGGCACTTACACAGGGCATCATGGAAACCATTGAACGGTAATTGCACTTTGATTTGTTACTTCAAATTAGAGGCATTTGGGAGAGGGTTGTAGTTGGACTTGAGGTGAGTACAAAAGCTTCAAAAACGCTGCACACCCCTACCCGATTAACGAATAATAATAACTACACCACATCTACTTCAGGATTGATAATGGAGATGTAATGTCTGGGTGGGAGATGCATAATAGGGTGAAGGAGATGTACAGTTGGAGTGATGTGACAAGGAGGACTGAACAGGTAAATAGACATACAGACACAAAGACAAACAGACAAACAAACAAACAGACAAACAGACAAACAAACAAACAAAAGCATAACCAACCCGCTCCCTCAGGTCTACAAGGAGTGTTTAAAACCTAAGAAACCGTTGGAATCCCGTTTGGAACTACAATGGATGCGTGCCCCAGTTGCTGGAATTCTCTTCTACATTTGTTATGCTATTTCATACCTTATATTTGTTATAACCTCCTGGCTTCAGGTAAAACTATACATAGAATGATGAATTAACTGATACTTAGTTTACAAATTACACGCATAAAACTCAAAAAAACTAAGACTGAGCCATTAAATTTCATGAGACTAATGACTTCTATTTCAGCCTGAGGAAACTATAGAGATAGTTCACAGTAGATATCACGATGGAACATTAGAAAAGGGTAAACCGAACTGTCTTGGAAGGAGGTAATTTAAAATCTTTTGTTTTTATGTTTGTTATTCAGTAATGTGTAAGTTGTGATTATTTTATAGTTTCTGATATATTTACAAAAGTCTTTATCATATGATCTCCCCCCGTATAAAGGCCTTCGAATTGCTCTTTTCTCAGAGCTTCCGTGGCGCAATAGGTTAGCGCGTTCGGCTGTTAACCGAAAGGTTGCTGGTTCAAGTCCAGCCGGTAGCGA